>SZWC01038128.1:4059-14101 GCA_023375785.1 Penium margaritaceum
GTGTGGTAAACTTTGACAACTCACAACACGAGTCACAAATGGTCAGGGTGGAAGGTAATGGTTTGTGAATACTAGTTATCTACTAGCAAGTACAAATACCTTCAATATGTAGTGGCACAATGTGGCTTCAATGCACAGTGACCAACCAAAGTATGCATATGTCACTGACCATGACGAAAGAATTTCACTTCATGTGGTCAACGTTTAAAATGCATAACACGATTCAGAAATGGTCAGAGGGGAAAACAATGGGTTGGGAACACTAGTTATCAACTAGGAAGAAAAAAGACCTTCAACAAGCAGTGGCACGGTATGGCTAGCGTGCACAGTGACCAACCAAAGGATGCATACGTCACTGACTACGACCGAATAAGTCCACTATGTGTGGTCAACATTGACAACTCATACCACGAGTCACAAATGGTCAGAGGGAGATAAAATGGTTTGGGAAGCCTATGTATTGACTAGAAATGACAAAGAACTTCAATACGTAGTGGCAAGGTGTGGCTAATATGCACACCAAACAATCAAACTAGGCATATGTCACTGATCATGACCAGAGAATTTCAATATGGGTGGTCAACGTTGACCAACCATAACACGAGTCACAAACGGTCAGGACAGGAAACAATGCTATGGGTATATCAGTTCTCACCTACCAAGTACAACGACCTTCAGTCAGTAGTAGCACGGTGTAGCTACCATGCACAATGACCGACCAAAGTAGGCATATGTACTGCCTTTGACCAAAGAAATCCGCTGTGTGTGGTCAACGTTGACAACTCATAATACGAGTCACGAATGGTCAGAGGGGGAAACAATGGTTTGGGAACACCACGTATCACATAGCAAGCACAAGGGGCTTCAATACGTTGTGGCACGGTGTGGAGACCATGCACGGTGACCAACCAAAGTAGGCATATGTCACTGACCATGATCAAATAATGTCACTAAGTGTGGTAAACTTTGACAACTCACAACGCGAGTCACAAATGGTCAGGGTGGAAGGTAATTGTTGGTGAATACTAGTTATCTACTAGCAAGTACAAATACGTTCAATATGTAGTGGCACAATGTGGCTTCAATGCACAGTGACCAACCAAAGTATGCATCTGTCACTAACCATGACGAACAAATTTCACTTCATGTGGTCAACGTTGAAAACACATAACACGAGTCACAAATGGTCAGAGGGGAAAACAATGGACTGGGAAGCCTATGTATTGGCTAGAAAGGACAAAGAACGTCAATACGTAGTGGCACGGTGTGGCTAATATGCACACCAAACAACCAAACTAGGCATATGTCACTGATCATGACCAGAGAATTTCAATATGGGTGGTCAACGTTGACCAACCATAACATGAGTCACAAACGGTCAGGACAGGAAACAATGCTATGGGTATATCAGTTCTCACCTACCAAGTACAACGACCTTCAGTCAGTAGTAGCACGGTGTAGCTACCATGCACAATGACCGACCAAAGTAGGCATATGTACTGCCTTTGACCAAAGAAATCCGCTGTGTGTGGTCAACGTTGACAACTCATAATACGAGTCACGAATGGTCAGAGGGGGAAACAATGGTTTGGGAACACCACGTATCACATAGCAAGCACAAGGGGCTTCAATACGTTGTGGCACGGTGTGGAGACCATGCACGGTGACCAACCAAAGTAGGCATATGTCACTGACCATGATCAAATAATGTCACTAAGTGTGGTAAACTTTGACAACTCACAACGCGAGTCACAAATGGTCAGGGTGGAAGGTAATTGTTGGTGAATACTAGTTATCTACTAGCAAGTACAAATACGTTCAATATGTAGTGGCACAATGTGGCTTCAATGCACAGTGACCAACCAAAGTATGCATCTGTCACTAACCATGACGAACAAATTTCACTTCATGTGGTCAACGTTGAAAACACATAACACGAGTCACAAATGGTCAGAGGGGAAAACAATGGACTGGGAAGCCTATGTATTGGCTAGAAAGGACAAAGAACGTCAATACGTAGTGGCACGGTGTGGCTAATATGCACACCAAACAACCAAACTAGGCATATGTCACTGATCATGACCAGAGAATTTCAATATGGGTGGTCAACGTTGACCAACCATAACATGAGTCACAAACGGTCAGGACAGGAAACAATGCTATGGGTATATCAGTTCTCACCTACCAAGTACAACGACCTTCAGTCAGTAGTAGCACGGTGTAGCTACCATGCACAATGACCGACCAAAGTAGGCATATGTACTGCCTTTGACCAAAGAAATCCGCTGTGTGTGGTCAACGTTGACAACTCATAATACGAGTCACGAATGGTCAGAGGGGGAAACAATGGTTTGGGAACACCACGTATCACATAGCAAGCACAAGGGGCTTCAATACGTTGTGGCACGGTGTGGAGACCATGCACGGTGACCAACCAAAGTAGGCATATGTCACTGACCATGATCAAATAATGTCACTAAGTGTGGTAAACTTTGACAACTCACAACGCGAGTCACAAATGGTCAGGGTGGAAGGTAATTGTTGGTGAATACTAGTTATCTACTAGCAAGTACAAATACGTTCAATATGTAGTGGCACAATGTGGCTTCAATGCACAGTGACCAACCAAAGTATGCATCTGTCACTAACCATGACGAACAAATTTCACTTCATGTGGTCAACGTTGAAAACACATAACACGAGTCACAAATGGTCAGAGGGGAAAACAATGGACTGGGAAGCCTATGTATTGGCTAGAAAGGACAAAGAACGTCAATACGTAGTGGCACGGTGTGGCTAATATGCACACCAAACAACCAAACTAGGCATATGTCACTGATCATGACCAGAGAATTTCAATATGGGTGGTCAACGTTGACCAACCATAACATGAGTCACAAACGGTCAGGACAGGAAACAATGCTATGGGTATATCAGTTCTCACCTACCAAGTACAACGACCTTCAGTCAGTAGTAGCACGGTGTAGCTACCATGCACAATGACCGACCAAAGTAGGCATATGTACTGCCTTTGACCAAAGAAATCCGCTGTGTGTGGTCAACGTTGACAACTCATAATACGAGTCACGAATGGTCAGAGGGGGAAACAATGGTTTGGGAACACCACGTATCACATAGCAAGCACAAGGGGCTTCAATACGTTGTGGCACGGTGTGGAGACCATGCACGGTGACCAACCAAAGTAGGCATATGTCACTGACCATGATCAAATAATGTCACTAAGTGTGGTAAACTTTGACAACTCACAACGCGAGTCACAAATGGTCAGGGTGGAAGGTAATTGTTGGTGAATACTAGTTATCTACTAGCAAGTACAAATACGTTCAATATGTAGTGGCACAATGTGGCTTCAATGCACAGTGACCAACCAAAGTATGCATCTGTCACTAACCATGACGAACAAATTTCACTTCATGTGGTCAACGTTGAAAACACATAACACGAGTCACAAATGGTCAGAGGGGAAAACAATGGACTGGGAAGCCTATGTATTGGCTAGAAAGGACAAAGAACGTCAATACGTAGTGGCACGGTGTGGCTAATATGCACACCAAACAACCAAACTAGGCATATGTCACTGATCATGACCAGAGAATTTCAATATGGGTGGTCAACGTTGACCAACCATAACATGAGTCACAAACGGTCAGGACAGGAAACAATGCTATGGGTATATCAGTTCTCACCTACCAAGTACAACGACCTTCAGTCAGTAGTAGCACGGTGTAGCTACCATGCACAATGACCGACCAAAGTAGGCATATGTACTGCCTTTGACCAAAGAAATCCGCTGTGTGTGGTCAACGTTGACAACTCATAATACGAGTCACGAATGGTCAGAGGGGGAAACAATGGTTTGGGAACACCACGTATCACATAGCAAGCACAAGGGGCTTCAATACGTTGTGGCACGGTGTGGAGACCATGCACGATGACCAACCAAAGTAGGCATATGTCACTGACCATGACCAAATAATGTCACTATGTGTGGTAAACTTTGACAACTCACAACACGAGTTACAAATGGTCAGGGTGGAAGGTAATGGTTTGAGAATACTAGTTATCTACTAGCAAGTACAAATACGTTCAATATGTAGTGGCACAATGTGGCTTCAATGCACAGTGACCAACCAAAGTATGCATATGTCACTAACCAGACGAACACATTTCACTTCATGTGGTCAACGTTGAAAACACACAACACGAGTCACAAATGGTCAGAGGGGAAAACAATGGATTGGGAAGCCCATGTATTGGCTAGAAAGGACAAAGAACTTCAATACGTAGTGGCACGGTGTGGCTAATATGCACACCAAACAATCAAACTAGGCATATGTCACTGATGATGACCAGAGAATTTCAATATGGGTGGTCAACGCTGACCAAGCATAACACGAGTCACATACGGTCAGGACAGGAAACAATGCTATGGGAATATCGGTTTTCAACTACCAAGTACAACGACCTTCAGTCGGTAGTAGCACGGCGTGGCTACCATGCACAAAGACCGACCAAAGTAGGCATATGTACTGCCTTTGACCAAAGAAATCCGTTGTGTGTTGTCCACGTTGACAACTCATAATACGAGTCACAAATGGTCAGAGGGGAAAACAATGGTTTTGGAACACCACGTATCACATAGCAAGCACAAGGGGCTTCAATACGTTGTGGCACGGTGTGGAGACCATGCACGGTGACCAACCAAAGTAGGCATATGTCACTGACCATGACCAAATAATGTCACTTTGTGTGGTAAACTTTGACAACTTACAACACGAGTCACAAATGGTCAGGGTGGAAGATAATGGTTTGTGAATACTAGTTCTCTACTAGCAAGTACAAATACCTTCAATATGTAGTGGCAGACTGTGGCTTCAATGCACAGTGACCAACCAACGTATGCATATGTCATTAACCATGACGAACAAATTTCACTTCATCTGGTCAACGTTGAAAACGCATAACACGAGTCACAAATGGTCAGAGGGGAGAACAATGGATTGGGAACACTAGTTATCAACTAGGAAGTACAAAGACCTTCAACAAGCAGTGGCACGGTATGGCTAGCGTGCACAGTGACCAACCAAAGGATGCATACGTCACTGACTACGACCGAATAAGTCCACTATGTGTGGTCAACATTGACAACTCATAACACGAGTCACAAATGGTCAGAGGGAGATAAAATGGTTTGGGAAGCCTATGTATTGACTAGAAAGGACAAAGAACTTCAATACGTAGTGGCACGCTGTGGCTAATATGCACACAAAACAACCAAACTAGGCATATGACACTGATCATGACCAGAGAATTTCAACATGGGTGGTCAACGTTGACCAACCATAACACGAGTAACAAACGGTCAGGACAGGAAACAATGCTATGGGAATATCGGTTCTCAACTACCAAGTACAACGACCTTCAGTCAGTAGTAGCACGGTGTGGCTACCATGTACAATGACCGACCAAAGTAGGCATATGTCACTGATCATGACCAGAGAATTTCAACATGGGTGCTCAACGTTGACCAACCATAACACGAGTCACAAATGGTCGGAGGGGAAAACAATGGACTGGGAAGCCTATGTATTGACTAGAAAGGACAAAGAACGTCAATACGTAGTGGCACGGTGTGGCTAATATGCGCACCAAATAATCAAACTAGGCATATGTCATTGATCATGACCAGAGAATTTCAACATGGGTGCTCAACGTTGACCAACCATAACACGAGTCACAAATGGTCGGAGGGGAAAACAATGGACTGGGAAGCCTATGTATTGACTAGAAAGGACAAAGAACGTCAATACGTAGTGGCACGGTGTGGCTAATATGCGCACCAAATAATCAAACTAGGCATATGTCATTGATCATGACCAGAGAATTTCAACATGGGTGCTCAACGTTGACCAACCATAACACGAGTCACAAATGGTCGGAGGGGAAAACAATGGACTGGGAAGCCTATGTATTGACTAGAAAGGACAAAGAACGTCAATACGTAGTGGCACGGTGTGGCTAATATGCGCACCAAATAATCAAACTAGGCATATGTCATTGATCATGACCAGAGAATTTCAACATGGGTGCTCAACGTTGACCAACCATAACACGAGTCACAAATGGTCGGAGGGGAAAACAATGGACTGGGAAGCCTATGTATTGACTAGAAAGGACAAAGAACGTCAATACGTAGTGGCACGGTGTGGCTAATATGCGCACCAAATAATCAAACTAGGCATATGTCATTGATCATGACCAGAGAATTTCAACATGGGTGCTCAACGTTGACCAACCATAACACGAGTCACAAATGGTCGGAGGGGAAAACAATGGACTGGGAAGCCTATGTATTGACTAGAAAGGACAAAGAACGTCAATACGTAGTGGCACGGTGTGGCTAATATGCGCACCAAATAATCAAACTAGGCATATGTCATTGATCATGACCAGAGAATTTCAACATGGGTGCTCAACGTTGACCAACCATAACACGAGTCACAAATGGTCAGAGGGGAAAACAATGGTTTGGGAACACCACGTATCACATAGCAAGCACAAGGGGCTTCAATACGTTGTGGCACAGTGTGGAGACCATGCACGGTGACCAACCAAAGTAGGCATATGTCACTGACCATGACCAAATAATGTCACTTTGTGTGGTAAACTTTGACAACTTACAACACGAGTCACAAATGGTCAGGGCGAAGGTAATGGTTTGTGAATACTAGTTATCTACTAGCAAGTACAAATACCTTCAATATGTAGTGGCACAATGTGGCTTCAATGCACAGCGACCAACCAAAGTATGCATATGTCACTGACCATGACGAAAGAATTTAACTTCATGTGGTCAACATTGAAAACGCATAACACGAGTCACAAATGGTCAGAGGGGAAAACATTGGGTTGGGAACACTAGTTATCAACTAGGAAGTTCAAAGACCTTCAACAAGCAGTGGAACGGTATGGCTAGCGTGCACAGTGACCAACCAAAGGATGCATACGTCACTGACTAAGACCGAATAAGTCCACTATGTGTGGTCAACATTGACAACTCATAACACGAGTCACAAATGGTCAGAGGGAGATAAAATGGTTTGGGAAGCCTATGTATTGACTAGAAAGGACAAAGAACTTCAATAAGTAGTGGCCCGGTGTGGCTTATATGCACACCAAACAACCAAACTAGGCATATGTCACTGATCATGACCAGAGAATTTCAACATGGGTGGTCAACATTGACCAACCATAACACGAGTCACAAACGGTCAGGACGGGAAACAATGCTATGGGAATATCGGTTCTCAATTACCAAGTACAACGACCTTCAGTCAGTAGTAGCACGGTGTGGCTACCATGTACAATGACCGACCAAAGTAAGCATATGTACTGCCTTTGACCAGAGAAATCCGCTGTGTGTGGTCAACGTTGAAAACTCATAATACGAGTCACGAATGGTCAGAGGGGGAAACAATGGTTTGGGAACACCAAGTATCACATAGCAAGCACAAGGGGCTTCAATACGTTGTGGCACAGTATGGAGACCATGCACGATGACCAACCAAAGTAGGCATATGTCACTGACCATGACCAAATAATGTCCCTATGTGTGGTAAACTTTGACAACTCACAACACGAGTCACAAATGGTCAGGGTGGAAGATAATGGTTAGTGAA
The DNA here is from genome assembly GCA_023375785.1 of Penium margaritaceum. Classification (NCBI taxonomy): domain Eukaryota; kingdom Viridiplantae; phylum Streptophyta; class Zygnematophyceae; order Desmidiales; family Peniaceae; genus Penium; species Penium margaritaceum. The sequence continues at coordinate 11,760 of SZWC01038128.1, forward strand.
TACTAGTTTTCTACTAGCAAGTACAAATACATTCAATATGTAGTGGCACAATGTGGCTTCAATGCACAGTGACCAGCCAAAGTATGCATATGTCACTAACCATGACGAACAAATTTCACTTCATGTGGTCAACGTTGAAAACGCATAACACGAGTCACAAATGGTCAGAGGGGAAAACAATGGATTGGGAAGCCTATGTATTGGCTAGAAAGGACAAAAAACTTCAATACGTAGTGGCACGGTGTGGCTAATATGCACACCAAACAATCAAACTAGGCATATGTCACTGATCATGACCAGAGAATTTCAATATGGGTGGTCAACGTTGACCAACCATAACACGAGTCACAAACGATCAGGACAGGAAACAATGCTATGGGAATATCGGTTCTCAACTACCAAGTACAACGACTTTCAGTCAGTAGTAGCACGGTGTGGCTACCATGCACAAAGACCGACCAAAGTACGCATATGTACTGCCTTTGACCAAAGAAATCCGTTGTGTGTGGTCCACGTTGACAACTCATAATACGAATCACAAATGGTCAGAGGGGAAAACAATGGTTTGGGAACACCACGTATCACATAGCAAGCACAAGGGGCTTCAATACATTGTGGCACGGTGTGGAGACCATGCACGATGACCAACCAAAGTAGGCATATGTCACTGACCATGACGAAAGAATTTCACTTCATGTGGTCAACGTTGAAACCGCATAACATGAGTCACAAATGGTCAGAGGGAGATAAAATGGTTTGGGAAGCCTATGTATTGACTAGAAAGGACAAAGAACTTCAATACGTAGTGGCACGGTGTGGCTAGTATGCACACCAAACAACCAAACTAGGCATATGTCACTGATCATGACCAGAGAATTTCAACATGGGTGGTCAACGTTGACCAACCATAACACGAGTCACAAACGGTCAGGACAGGAAACAATGCCATGGGAATATCGGTTCTCAACTACCAGGTACAAGGACCTTCAGCCAGTAGTAGCACGGTCTGGCTACCATGCCTAATGACCGACCAAAGTAGGCATATGTACTGCCTTTGACCAAAGAAATCCGCTGTGTGTGGTCAACGTTGACAACTCATAATACGAGTCACAAATGGTCAGAGGCGAAAACAATGGTTTGGGAACACCACGTAGCACATAGCAAGTACAAGGGGCTTCAATACGTTGTGGCACAGTATGGAGACCATGCACGATGACCAACTAAAGTAGGCATATGTCACTGACCATGACGAAAGAATTTCACTTCATGTGGTCAACGTTGAAACCGCATAACATGAGTCACAAATGGTCAGAGGGGAAAACAATAGTCTGGGAACACCACGTATCACATAGCAAGTACAAGGGGCTTCAATACGTTGTGGCACAGTATGGAGACCATGCACGATGACCAACCAAAGTAGGCATATGTCACTGACCATGACCAAATAATGTCACTAAGTTTGGTAAACTTTGACAACTCACAACACGAGTCACAAATGGTCAGGGTGGAAGGTAATGGTTTGTGAATACTAGTTATCTAGTAGCAAGTACAGATACATTTAATATGTAGTGGCACAATGCAGCTTCAATGCACAGTGACCAACCAAAGTATGCATATGTCATTAACCATGACCAACAAATTTCACTTCATGTGGTCAACGTTGAAAACACATAACACGAGTCACAAATGGTCAGAGGGGAAAACAATGGGTTGGGAGGACTAGTTATCAACTAGCAAGTACAAATACCTTCAACAAGCTGTGGCACGGTATGGCTAGCGTGCACAGTGACCAACCAAAGGATGCATACGTCACTGACTACGACCAAATGAGTCCACTATGTGTGGTCAATATTGACAACGCATAACGCCAGTCCCAAATGGTCAGAGGGAGAGACAATGGTTTGGGAAGCATATGTATTGACTAGAAAGGACAAAGAACTTCAATACGTAGTGGCACGGTGTGGCTAATATGCACACCAAACAATCAAACTAGGCATATGTCACTGATCATGACCACAGAATTTCAATATGGGTGGTCAACGTTGACCAACCATAACACGAGTCAGAAACGGTAAGGAGAGGAAACAATGCTATGAGAATATTGGTTCTCAACTACCAAGTACAATGACCTTCAGTCAGTAGTAGCACGGTGTGCTCACCATGCACAATGACCGACCAAAGTAGGCATATGTACTACCTTTGACCAGAGAAATCTGCTGTGTGTGGTCAACGTTTACAACTCATAATACGAGTCACAAATGGTCAGAGGGGGAAACAATGGTTTGGGAATACTTGGTATCGACTAGCAAGTACAAAGACCTTTGATAAGTGGTGGCACGGTA
>SZWC01038137.1:0-14090 GCA_023375785.1 Penium margaritaceum
TGGTTTGCATCCAAAATAAGGAAATGTGTGTACTAAAAAAGGGTGTTCTCGTTGATCTCCATTCTCCAAAGGAGAGAGAATCGCAATCAAATGACATTGTCCCATGACCCTCCTTGCCATGATCGATGAGCAATAGATTTTGCTGACCACACCTAAAAAAGGTCACTGATATAGTTTTTAAACTTGCAAATATGGAAGATGTGTTTTGCCGCGTGGATAGGAAAGAGTCGAACTTCGGTCCATTCGACATCCTGGTTAATTTGCCCAACTCAATTCTATTCCTTCCTCATACATGGTTATGGTTTCTACATCTACGAGTCAACTGTCACATTAGTTGTTTGCTTCGTGTCATATGAAAACTTGACAAGAGACCTGAGGGGTTCCAAATTTCAAATAAAGAGATCTTCCAAATGCTCATAGCACAAAAAGACATGACTATAAGGAGGAAGAAAGGGAAGAAATAGAGCAAATGTACCCCCCTTCCTCTCTAGCAAAGGAAGGAGGAATCACCCACTAGTCCAAAACTAGCAAACCAAAATCAATCAAATCATAAGAAACTACAAATCACAAAATCCCTTCATGAACACCAAGTGTTGAAAGGTTTTCTTTCACAAACCTTTTCCTCTCGTGAAGTATCGAGATCGTTTCCACTACGTGCATGAGGATTTTCGGAACCCCCATGCATTCAATCATATGAAATATTGCATGCCCTAAAGAAATAAGTCATTTTGTAGTAGGAAGAGAACAAGGAGAGAACATTTAAGTGGTTCCTTGATAGATAACAAATGAGGGAGATGGAATGCTGTGTAATTTCATTGCACAGTAAAAGAATGTAGGAAAAACACATGAATGAGGGAATGGTGATGATGCCTTTCATTTTTTTGAAGTTTTTTGAGTGATGATCATTCACAATAATGGGGTCATTATGCACATCATCTCATTAACATTGGTGACATGGAGATTTGAAAATCAAAAGTGGGCAACTTGGAAGTCTTATGTAGCGTGGCAGTGCCATGCGGACCGGTCGAAGGAGCCACTTGGCTCAAGCGGGGTCACCTAGGACTGTGGGCGGTTGGACAAGATGACTTCAGGGTCGGAGACTCTCAAGCACCACGGTTTTGGCCTAGTCAATCAAGGATTCCGTGCAATCCGTTACATTGGTATGAGAGCTCCAAGACTCAAATCCCACGTCGAGATTGTCGGAGATGCCGAGGCGGCTCTCACTCTAAGTGTGGGGAGTGTGCCATGGCAGTGCCATGCCGACCGGTCGAAGGAGCCACGTGGCTCGAGCAGGGTCACCTGGGACTGTGGACTAGGTTGTCATATGTTGATATGAGGACTCATGAAGATGGACCTAGAGAAGCGATGTTTCTCACCAGATTCTTTTGATGTTTGGAGAAACGTATCAAACTTGAGGGCATCGTGACACGGTACACTAGTTGTGTACGTCACGCTCTTCAAACATCATGTGGATGGACTATGATTATACCAAAGGCATTGTTCTAACTTGTTGGAACAAACCAATCTCCAAGAGAGATCATAGCGATTACGATGTAGTCGAACTACGCTTTGATGACCCGGAAGGTCATGGTAAAACGAATGAACTCCCTTGGCTTTGGAGATCGTTCTATTGAAGTACATTGTGGAATGCAAGTACAATATGTTTTAGATGTCGCTACGGTGGTATCCACAACGGTGGTTCATTGTCCAATTTCTTTGATGAGGGCAATCCCCTCTATAAGTGCCTTGGGTGAGGCATATGGAAGACACTCTATGGAGTGAAAGTACTGAATTTACACAACAGAATACGTTGAAGAAACATGTTCTGTTTTTACTTGGCAAACACAAACGATGACGAGTTCCCAAATGGAACCTTAGGACGTGATGACACAAGCATAAAAGGAATTTAGATCTGGTTGTTCTAGGCTCACTAGATGTGATTTGGGGGTGTTCGATCACAATCACATGGATTTGAGATCCAAAAGGTGTGCTTCCAACTTGTACCGCAATGATTGTGATCATGGTACATCTCTTGGGTGAGTATTGTATAATGAACACTTTGTTCGCGGATAGAATCCACGATCCTTGAGATTAGTTATCTAAGTGAACCTACTCCAAAAGCAGTGTGCTTTGGACCGAGACCTTAGTGGCAGCCTACTGCATCCATTTTAAAAAAAAATGAGGGGATGAAGGTTGAGACCAAGATCATCTAGGTCGAAACACTATCGTGTCTAATGATGGATTTTGAGAGATACCGCGCATGCAAGATGACCAATACCGCCTCCTTCATAGATGAGTGCAATCATTGAATAGAAAGACAAGTGTGCTCAGTAACCATGTCTTAGGATCTCGGTGCCCCCCAGCCGTAATAAAAAGCTATCGTGCGAGTGCAGGGTCTTAGTGGAGCTCGTTTGAGTTTAGCCAACCAACCCACAGGTACAAAAAGAGGCCTAGTAGACCTACGCGTGGTCATGAATACGTGGTTGCAAATTGAGAGGACTGATGTCAGGACCTTGGATTGCACGTATTGAAAATGTTGTGGGGTGGTACCACCTGGACGACAACCCCTTGAAAGTGGTCCTGTCCGAATGACATGGGAAGTGTTTTGTGGACCTGAATAGTTTTGCGAGGATGCCCGCTTGATTGGTCACAGAGACACTCCTTCCAAAGGGGGAGGAAGCGTCACCACAACTGCTTGCTAAACACATACCACACAAAATGTGGAGTAATTCATTCTTTGTACCCTCTTCCAAACTGGCAAGATGTTGTTGACAATGTACGTCCCAAAAGGCATCGACCATGCCACTTATACACTCATGTGATGAGTCTTTGGTGAAGACTGACCAACAATCGTGAAGAACGTATAAGGGTCGTACATGTCTCATCTTGGTGAGAGCTAAGGAATCATGCGATCAACACTAGATGTACGCAAATGGCCATAACCAAATAAACCACAAGTGTGAGGTTGATTGTGCGTGAACATGACGCAACCGTGTTCCGTATGACAAGAGTTCACACATGTTATCTTGTTTGTGCTTCTTGTTGCATGATTTGTAACATGAAGTATGCGATGATCAAACCTCTATGGGCAGAGATGAATCAGGATGGTTCGAAGCGAAGGGGGAGGAATGTAGCGCACCTACCATTTTAAAGGATAAAAATGGTCTGTAAATATTTATCAGTTACTTTAAGCACTCATGGCTCAAGATTTGAGGGGCCCAAATCCCGGGAAAAACATAACGGGCTAGAGTTTGGTTTGACTCTAGGCTGGAAAACAATCCTTGGTAACATCTGAAGCAAAACAAATGCTGCGATAGAAAGTCCATTGCATCACTCCTCCTCCACTCTTAGATTAGCGCTAGGGTCTTGTTCTAGCATGGCAAGGCCACGTGGAACGGCTAGGTTGAGGATTACTGTTTTACGCCCATACCCTATGAGGACCCTGCCCATTTGTGGCACGGTTTGCTTTTTCCAAAATGGTTGATGCAACTTTGACCACTCTCCTTTTATTATGATTTCTGAGGGCCTACGTTTTGTGTTCAAAATTTAGTCGCTAAAGAACATAGAGCTGTTACAAAGTGCTTCTTATAGCTAAAACCCCTATTCTATGATTGTGCTCATTGTTCTTGACCAGACGATTGTTTCTATTGCTAAAGCCTATGGTGGTCCCCCCTCTCCCCTCCCCTCTCCCTTGAAGTATGTAAAGTGTATCTATAGAGTGTATTGTGGAGTGTATTGTGTGGAAAAAAACTTAGATCTCGTGTACACCACTTTTCACCCCCCCTCCAAAACACCATGGGAGTACATTGAGATAGTGTAGGGTGGAGTGTATCCTAGACGTGTAACAACCTAGGATTTGTGAAAAATAATACGTGTATACGTTAAAAATACATAAGTGACAAAAAAATGAGTGTACATCAGCTACACCCTCAAATGTTGTCCCCTTATACACTTTTCACTTTTGAGCAGGGGTGACTAATTTCAAGTGTATCATGGGAGTGTATTATAGAGTGTTTTATGGAGATATGAAATTTTAGAAGTTGTGTTTTTTACGTGCAATATCTCCCTTTAAGAATACATGATGTGTTGGGGTCATGTTTTGGGGAGTGTATCTTAGATGTGTGGAAATGTACTGCCTTAAACTTCAATAGGAACATTTCATTAATACATAAGTTACAAAAAGTACCCAAGTTACACATCCCAATTTACCGCCAAATACACCTTTGACTTTTGGGAGGGGGGGGGATGAGCTATCCACCCCCCCCTCAAGTACATCGAGTGTATCTTGGAAGTGTATAATAGAGTGTACTGTTTAAAAACAAAATTTTAGAGGTTTTGCATTCCACTTGTCAACTTCCCCCCCTCAAAACACTTCGAGTATGTTGAGGTTGTGTAGTGGGAAGAATACATTTCTACAACATGTCATGAATATTTAATTGCAAAATCACCGTGCTCTAGCTAAACACTCTAAAACACAACCATTGTATAACTTCTACTTTGCAAGGGGTGAGCCATTCACCCCCTTGAATTACCTTGAGTGTATCCAAAGATTGCATTGTACAATGTCTTTTAAAGACAAAGCTTCAAAAATTTTGTACTCCACTTGTCGTATCCCCCTCCCTTTCAAACACATTGATTTTATTGGGGTAGTTTGGTAGGCATTGTATGGTGGACGTATAGGAATCTAAAACTTGTTTATGTTGCCACAAAAATATGTTGTAAATACAAGGCACAGTTTTCTTTATGGTAGCTACACACTTCGATACACCTTCCAAATACACTTCAACTTATGCGTGGAGGGAACCGTGCTATCCACCCTCACCTCATATCAAGAGCGTGTATTATGGACGTGTATTAGGTGTAGTGGATAGATAGTGAAAAAACATGAATATATTCTACCTTCATTATAAACACACCGTGAATTCTAATAGAATATCAATGAGAGAAGATTTTGGTACTAGATTCTCCACTCTTCATAGGCAAGTAGCATTGAGAGTGGATATACTCAATAATGGTCATGATCATCCTTGACGAACCAATATGGTTCCTTTCCAATAGTTGTACTGCAAGTTCAAAGGCAATGAGAATGGGAGAAAAGGTAATCCTTGTGTGTCAGAAAAAACATCCTCCAATGTTGCTTACACTACTATGTTGCTTTCGCACAATGTACAGGCAAGACATCACTAATGCAATGAGTAACCTATCAAAACCACAAAAGACTCCTCCAACAAATGCATAACGTCCTCAAGAGACCACAAAAGGGAGGAATGCAAGACATTGATTGGTTCAAACATGACATTGGTAATGTTAAAGTACAAATGGTGTCAAATTACATTAACTCCTATACTTAAAACAATTTTTATGAGAAAGATTGTTCTTTACACAATTTTTTTTAGGACAAGAAAGCTTAGGGAAAGTTCACTCAAACTTCCAAAAGTCACGATGTTGAAATACCTCTGTATTTTTAGACTTACATTAAGATTTCAAGAAGTTTTCTTCTTAGTGGTAGCTTATCTCCTATAAACCTTTCAACATTCTTCAACTTTTGTTCACTAGGTTTTGTGTGTGTACATTTGGGGTAATTGACCATGAGTGCAAGTGGAGTATCCACTGTTAAGAAAAATGTTTTCACATCAATGTGAAACTCTTCCAACTATGATTGCAAATCAAGGTAGAATTCCTTTCATCTACTGTTAGATCTGCAAGAGCAAAAAATGATTCTGGCTCTTCAAGCTAAAAAAAAACAACACAAGCTAAGAAAGATATAATTTAGGCTCTCATGAATATCATAAAGATTAAAAACTAGGTACTTTATCTTGAAATGGAAAAACCATGGCATCAGCAAGTGATGTACAAGAAGCTACAGAGAGAAGTGTTGAAGTAGCTCAGGAAATCTCTTGACAAGGAAAAATCCATGTCAAAGATTTGATATGGATTGCTCAACAACATGAAGATGAATCAACATAACTTAATCCCCTTTCTGAATATGTGGTTCTTCTTGTATGAAACATGGTCGAAATTAAAGACATGGAGAATTTTGAGAGCCAAATTCTTGCATTGGAGCTTCTACATTGGGTCTATCACCTAATCTCATTACTAATCCACACGTTCCAACTAGTTTTGGAGACAATCAATTTGCTCCAATCATCAATCTTACATAGTTTATACGAGTGGTGAATGAAAACTGGTGGTACCAAGAATTTGACATGCTCTACGCATGTATCATCCATCCTTATGGCCCGCATCAAACATGGGGTTACTTGATTCATACATATCAACCAATGGACTTGAAGAACAAGAGGCATCTTGTTATCAAGCTCTCAAGGATTTTCTTTGGCAACTTCAAGTCCCATTAAGAAATACATCAACAAAGTGAACGAATTTCAAGACAAGCTTTCTCTTACGGGTGCTGTTGTATCAAAACCTCTTTTCATCACCTACTTACTCAAATGATTGATGTGAGAATGGGAGGAGGTTCATCGTATCTCATGCTATCCAATAGTACGTGGAATTGTTGTAGACTTCATATGTACTGTGCTTTTAAATGAAAATCGAGAACAATAGCTTGATTACCAACACCATGAACCAACATATGTGGAAAGAATGGGAAATCATGATTTCTCTCAAGAAAATTGAAGACAATACAAGCAACATTACACTTTAACATTTAGTACAAACCAAAAATGTCAAGGAAATCAACCATCCATCTATATGTATTGTAACATGGAAATTCATAAAACAGAGAATTATGATAAGTTTCTCAAAGAACCAATGAGAGAGCTCAAGGCCAAAGGAATGAATGCTCATGTGATAGATCCAAAGCAACAGTGACAAAAACGTGGAGAAGAAGGTTCCCAGACAACCTACAAAGACAAGAGTAATAGTTCGACCACTTTTGTCCTTAAAGCTATTTGAAGTGCGAACATGGGCATACTTATACATACATGTAGTTTATTCATTTTCCTTTGCGTGTGAAATAAACCACTTGGTTGCCCTCTCAATCTTGTACTTAAAACTCATCATTAACAAAAAATGGAAATTTAAGGCACCCCCATGCTTCACCCACAACGCGATGTGGATTACCAGCTAAAAGTTATGAATTTCCATCACCCCACTCAATTCCATGGTTTTTGCCATCTACCATACTTTGCCCTAAAACAATGCATATAAAACAAATTCCACAAATCCCTTGAGTTTTGCGAGAGGACTTGTGCCCCTCCCAATCCTTATGGTAGCGGGGCTTGGGAGGTTCCCTTTCAATAAATGGGAAGTTCAGTCTCCAAAAACCTTCATAAATGTTACATACAAGACGTACACGTGTCCCTAATCTTCTTGAGTGGGCATTTTTGTTATTACACAGAACAACCCATCTCGTCGCGAGAACCGCGATATTCACTCCGACGGCCGAGGGTAAGCTGTCCAACAACCCTGCCCTTGGTGGATATTCTCTAGCCTTCTAGCAGATTTGACCACTCTTGCAAACCTATGAACATAAATGTCACAACCTTTTGGTCAACTTCTTCACGCATCACGACAAATCATGATTTATAGAGATGCATCGTGCATCTTCGTTATTGATTCTTGAAGACCCCCGACTTCTTGGTGGACCTTATTGAATTCAACCACTCACGATGCGACTTCGCACATGTCGCTAACAATTCGAACCAACAATCCCGAATATGCTTGATTCATAACTCGACACACTCGTATTCATATGGTTGATCATTTCAACACTTGTCATCAAAGTAGAAATTGCTCAAGTGTTCCAAATTCTGTATCGTGTTTTGCCTTCCAACTTCTACCTATTCACCGTCTACGCTCCGTCCGGCGCAACACTTGGTATAAGAGTGCTGTGGTGTTGGACAGACATCAAACTACTTTACTCATTTGGAGGACTACCTCACATAAGTTGTTAGCGCATCTCGCACGTCAAGACTTTGTAGAATTTGCAACTACAACGTGAGGCAAGCAAGTGCAATCGTCGACCGATAGCGAGTCTTTGACGACGACCTTGGCGAAGGAGGATTAGAATGTGCCAATGTACACGAACTCTTAAGCGACAACAAATGCGGGCGTGGCAAGCCTTTTAGCAGCTAGGACAACCCCAATGGCCTCGGCAACCAATCCTGTCATGGACCGAACAGCGATAAACTAGGCGCCCTTACCAATAGCCTCGATGACGACAATAGGGACGACAGGTGGCACTAGCCAACAGGCGCTGGTCAATAAGGAATTAACGAATAGGAACTCCGCACTCAAAGGAATGAATAACCACGTGCTCCAAAACTTTAATGTCATTATGGAGGCTCTACGCAACAAAACTACGCGTGAAGCGGTGCTTGTCGAGAGAAATTCTCATCTCTTGAGCGTTTCCAGAATTTGACCGGCTCCATACATCCATTTGATCCTACAAAATCAAAAGGACAAACACTTCAAATGTGGCTGACGTGTTTGGAGGCATAATTTACGGTTGCTCGAGTCAACAAAAACTAAAAGAAAATTGACCTCGCCACAACACTTTTGCATGGCACGACGTTAAGTTGATGATCTAACCTAGAGACCATCCAACGGTAGTAAGAGACAAGCGGAGCATCATCAATAGCTCGCAATGCCCGTCTCACATCACCAACTGCAGGCGGTCTACCCTTGGAGCAGATCAACCCATGGTGGTAAGACACACTGGTGTCACCAACTGACTAGAATGAATCTTTGCGCACAATGCTAGCACATTTCAAAGGATTACATAAGAAAACGGACGCACGTTACAAGCTCCAACGTCTACATAAGCAGTCCACCGTGGTGGAATGAATGCAGAGAATTTATGAGATTATCACGAGAGAAGCAATCACCCCCGAGGAACTTTGTTTTCACTATAACAACGCCCTCGAGCAAAGTATCCAGTGAGAAATCAACGTTTATAACATTGATAGCGACTTGCCATGGATGATTACAAATTCATAAACGATTAACCTTGTTGATTAGAATGCTCAGATCCAAAAATCCTACGGCTGGCAAACTCTTAGCCACAATCCTCGTGGAAAGGGAAATAACGAGTCTGTGGACTCGACTTTGATGGAAGTAGATGCTCTCGACGAAAGAGACATGCCAACCAACTACAACTGCAGAAACGTCGAGCACGTTGCTCATAACTGTTCAAGCTAGTAGCAGGCCCAAAATGGGGGGGAGTTTGAAAAAAATGAGTTGGAAATGGCAAAGGATAGGAGTGAGAGGCGCACCTCTTCTCCGTAAGGAGCGATCTACGCCAAACTATTGTCCATCTGAACGGCCCGCATTGTCGCAGAGGATTTTTGAGATCATAAAGTTTGACGAGGGAAACAAAGACGACCAACCGTTGGAACTACTACACGTTCAGCTGAGAGGATACAGAATTTGCCGAGCGGTACTGGCAGTATTCAATGGAGGATTTTCACATGGCTTTGTAAGCAACAACGTGGTTCGTAAGTTGGATTTGCAGACCAAACCAAGGGTGTTTGAAGGAAAAACCATCAACGAGAGGCTATGAATACAGAAACACTGAGAACCAGTATGAGTACCAATGGGAGATCAATGGGATGTAACGATCTGGAGGTATTTTCCAATGAGCAATCACAAAACCATCCTCAGACAAGATTTCCTATAACGGCACAATCCACAAGTCAACTGGTACAATGGTGGAGTTTACGTAGAGATTGACGATGCAAGACCACAACTTCCAAGAGAAGGACGGATCTCGTGCATGGCTTGTTCACCTCAAGAAAATGGGAGTAGCGGAAGTGGCAGCAAATTAGTCATCATCGGCCTCATCAATCTCATCAGCCTCAACAAAGTTCGCGATGTTCGCCAAAGAGTTAAAATCCCTCATTTAGGATTCTACGAACGTCTTCCCTGGTAACATCCCAAAAACCCTACCTCCTCCGTGAGACATTGACCATCGCATCAAACTGAAATCGGGCATCATACCTACCTTGCAAGGAACCTATCACATGAGGGATCACAAGCTGACCAAGCTGAAATAGCAGCTCGACCAGATGCTCCGTCAGAGGTTCATCCATCCATCCATGTCACCCTCCCTTGCGCTAATGCTATTTGTAAAAAATAAAACTGGCAAGATGTTTATGTGCATAGATTATTGGGCTTTGAATGACGCTACGATAAAAAACCACTACTCTCTCCCTTGAGCCGATGAAATTTTTGACCAGCTCTGAGGAGCCCGGATTTTCAGCAAATCAACTTACGCAACGAAAATCACAAAATATGCCTGGCAGCAGCCGACATAAAAAAGACAGTGATCCGAAATTTCTATGGGCACTTTAAGTTCACGATAGTTTTGTTTGAACTCACAAATGCTCCAACGATGTTTATGACGGCAATGAAGATCATGTTCCATCCGTACCTGGACGATTTTGTCGTGGTATACCTGAAAAACATTCTGGTTTACAGTTGCATCTCGGAGAAGCACGATTGACATCTCCAAAAGGTTCTCAAAGTCTTACAATGAGAGAATGTTTTTGGAAATATTTCAAAGTGTGAATTCGGTAATCGCTTGATCGAGTATTTGGGTCACATCGTGAAGGGTGGATAGATTGCAATGGATCCGGAAAAGTGGTAGCAGTCGCTGATTGGCAAACATCGACCAATGCTTGAGAAATTTAGGTTTTGCTAGGATTATGAAATTACTACCAGCAATTCGTACGCAACTATGCCAGAGTATCAGTGCCTCTTTCTGACCTAACTAAAAAAGAAAACAAGTGGCGATGGGGAGACAGTGTAGAAGAAGTGTTCACTACTTTGCGATATCCTCTGACCTCGATTCCAGCCATACGATTTTCCGATTTAGTGGTTGACTACGTCATGGATATGGATGCATTAGACTAAGCCATTGCCGCGATTTTTCTACAAGACCACGAAAACGGTAACCAATTGATAACTGACATGTTTCGGAAACTACGAGTACCGACACTCAACTATGCGGTCCATGAAATGAAGATGCTAGCAATCGTGCACCCGTTCAAGACGTGGCAATGTTCTCTAGAGTGTCGCCAATGCACCATGCACACCAACCACCACGCGTTCAAACATCTTAAGATGCAATCAAATCTTTACTGATTTCAAACCGAATGGATGGAATTCCTTGAGTCTGGGTTTGTCTATGAAGTTGAGTACCGACCACAAAAAACAAATCCATCTGACGCACTAAGCCATACACCAGATTTAACCACTACCATGGAAACCCTAAAATCACAACGAGATTTGTACCTCAAGCGATTTTTTGTACGAGGCTATGAAAAGCACAGCAAATATGACAAAACCAAATGCTGGTTCGTCGCACCCTACTAGCGACGACGCTTTACTCGCCGGGTGGTCATTCCCCCAAACAACAAACTTCATCGTGCTATGCTTGTAAAATGCCACAACACATGTGCTTAGAGAGGACAAAACGTTGAAGAAGCAAGCTTAAAAATATTGGTGGGAAAAGATGCAATCGGACGTGGCCAAGTTCTACAAAATCTATGACACATGTTAGCAAAAATCGTCTTGTCGCACGAGGTGAACCGGACTTCTACAGCCGCTCCCTCTTCTCATAAAACCATGGGCAGACATCTCCATGGTCTTTGTCATTGGGTTTGTAATCACACACGAGGGGTATGAGGCCATCCCTGTGGTCGTCAACAGGTTTTCCAAAATTTCCCACTTCATCCTATCAACGAGCACTGTCACCGCCAAGGGAATAGCATGGTGATTTCCAGATATCATTATGCATCTACACAACGTACTGAGAACCATCACAAGCGACAGAGACGATTGATTCAGCATCGGTTTTTGGCACGAATTGATGAATGATTGCTATAGAATTCTACTTTCAACATCGTTCCATCCTCAAACCAACAGTCACGCCAAGCGGACAAATCATACGCTCAAACAACTGCTCCAAAGATTATGCAAACCTCACGGGACGGATTGTGCGCAAAAATTCTTGACTGCCAATATCGCATGTAATGCGGCAGCTTCTACCCCAACGGGTAAAACCCCATTTAAGATGGTGTATGGCAAACATTCCACCAAACTAGGTGGACAACAAAGCCGTAACAACATTCCCGCGGTTGACGTTTGACGGTGAAACTTCACCACTAACTGGGAGGAAACACAACAAACCCTCGCAAAAACACAAGCATTGATGAAGCGAGGAGCTGACCGACATCAAAATGACAACATCTTCACTGCTACCGACAAATTCCTCCTTAGCTCGGCGGAAATCAAGCTCCAGAAATCCGACCATTCGAAGCTCAAACCTTGATGGTTGGGACTGTTTCAGATCGAGCACATGCGAACCTTTGTGGTTGCGAATCGCAAATCAAACACCCCGACACGAATCAAACATATGTTCCATGTGAAACAATCCGTGAATCAAACACCTCGAAATGAATCAAACACCTCGACACAAATGAAACATGTGTTCCATTTGAATAGCATAGTTGTGCGAATCGAACACCCCGACACTATGCAAGTTCAACAGGTGTTCCATGTCAACAAATCCAAGCAATATCGAGACCCTGGAGAGAACTTCCCTAGCAGAGATATCCCTCCTCCGCCTCCCATTCAAGTGGACAAAGATACGTAGTACGTCATCAAGAACATCCTCCGCCATCAACGGCGAAGCAAGACAACAGAATGTCCTGTCAAGTGGCATGGCTACGATGCCGCGTATAACAGTAGGGAATCCTACAAAAGTCTTTGAGACGTCGATCATCTCATCGACGGCTACTACCGCCGTCTCCGGGCTATATCTGCATGCGCGCCGAGACGTCGTGACTAAATGGGGGGAAGCATTACGTACCAGATGTACAAAAGTCCCTTATCTTCTTGAGTGGGGATTTCTGTTATTACACAAATAGCCCATCGCGTCACGAGAACCACGATATTCACTCCAATGGCCAAGGGCAAACTAGCCGAGTGCCCAGCCCTCAATGGATATTCTCAAACCTTTTAACAGCTTTAATCACTCTTGCAAACCTACGTACAGAAGTGTCACGACCTTTCAGTCGACTTCTTGATGCATCACGTTGAACCTCAATTGATAAAGATGCATCACGTATCTTCACCATCGATTCTTGAAGACCCTCGAATTCTCGGCGGAGCTTCTCAAATCTGACCACTCACGAGGCGACTTCGCACATGTTCCTCTACATTCGACCCAACGACCTTGACTATGCTTCATTCATAACTCGACACTTGTATGTATATGTTCGATCATTTGGACACTTGTCATCGAAGTGCCTTTACCGCTATCTACAAATTGCTTAAGTGTCCCAAATTCTAAATCGTGTTTGCCTCACAACCTCTCTGTGTTCACCATCCACGCTATCTTTGGCGTAATAATAAGTGCAACAATGTACGTTTCTGGAGTTCAAATGGACCTAATATCTCACGAAAACATGGCGAGTCAACAGTAGATGGTGGAATTTTCCAAGTCGGATGAGGCTTCTGGCAAAAGCGTCCCAACTAATGACTTGCTTCATTTTTGAACAGGATGGTGTGCACAACGCCATAGCCAACTCTGAAAAATGGCCAATATCTTGTTGATTTGCATTATTTTAGCTGTTCATTGGGTCGCCTTTGACTTCCCCAAGAAAAAATTGGATGTGAATGAAAGATGAGGGACTTAACTCTTCCTTTGTTGAAAGGGAACCTCCCAGGCTCTGCTACCGCGATACCTGGGAGGTGCCAGGATCTTAATGAAACGCATGACCCCTTAATGTTAAGAGGGAGGTTTCCCGAAAGTGATTTTCTTTCACGATTTCGAGGACGTTTTCGGGTATGATGCGAAAACACCTCAACGCGAGACAGGTGTAGTGCGAAAATTTAGCTGGTATGCGGTGTAGCGCTTCGGGCCTGGTATGGGGGCGTGCCACTTTTCCGTTTCGGAACATCACTCAGATGTCGAGAGCGCCTCGATGTGACTAGATCCACACCGACGGTCTCGCCTCACATCGTGCGCCTCGCTCCAATCCGCAAATTCGAACCGGTTCTTCGTAGGCGAGTGGAAAGCCACGAGGGCCACTTGACTGCAATTGACGATTTTGGTGCTGAGC
>SZWC01038138.1:0-10914 GCA_023375785.1 Penium margaritaceum
ATCTATATCTATATCTATATCTATATCTATATCTATATCTATATCTATATCTATATCTATATCTATATCTATATCTATATCCATATCCTCTCCTGTGTCGTCCCCTTCCTCCCCTCCCGGCTTCCCCTCCTCCCCTCCTCCCGTCCCAGCTGCCCTGACTGCCCCTCAGTTGGTCGGTCTTCCCCGTGCCCTGCCCCCCCCCCGCACACCTGATCCGGTTCTCCTCTCTATCGAGGAAGTTCCGGAGGCCGCCCCATCCCGGGCGTCCTGCCCTCTTGCTCCTATGGGCAACCCAGCCCTTCTTGCAGTGTCCCCGTCTTCACCTTCCTCGCCCGCTGCCACCCCTTCTGCCCACCCCTTGCCCGTTCCTCCGCTTGTCGACATCTTGTATCGCGAGACCCTTCCGTCCCTTCCTCCTTCCTCTCCCTCCGCTTTGTCGCCCGTTCCCCTCTCTTGTTTCTCCCCTCCGGCAGTTCTCCCTCCCCCCTTCGTCCCTGCCCCTGCCTCTCTCCTTGGTGTTCCCTCTCGTCCCCACTCCTGGATGCGCACACACGCTGCTTGGGCTCGGCCCCCCGCCCCTCCTTCTCCTCCTCCCCTTCCTCCCCCTCCTCCTCCTCCTCTCTCCCCTCGCCCACTTCTCCCTGCTCTCCCCGCCCCTCTCGCTTTGGCCTCCTCCCCTCTCTTGGACACCCCTCCTCCCTCCTCCCCTGTCTCCTCTCGCACTCGCTCTCGCACCGCTCGTGCACTTACTTGTACTTCTGTTTCCCCACCTGCTGTCCCACTCCCTCTGTCCTCATCCCCCGTCGCTTCTTCCCCTTCTCTCGCTCCTCTCCCAGTTGCATCCCCATCCCCAGCTCTTGCGTCGCCCCCTCCCTCCCCCTCCCAAGTCTCCCCTGTGCCGCTCTCCTCCTCCCCGTCCATCCCACTCCCTTCCACCTCCCCCCCCTCCCCTGCCCACTTCCTCACACTGTCGCCTCGTCACCTCTCTCTCCCCCTCCGCCCCCCGCACCTACCACTTTTGCTTCCCCCCCTACCTCTCCCCTTCCTTTCTCCTCTGCTGCTATGCTGCCTCTGTCTCGCCCTCTGTCGAGGTACACCCTCCATCCGGGCCACGCTCACGGTTGCCACATCTTTCATCTCGAGTTTCGCCATGCACTTGACGCTTGCACTGATCACCACTTCGTCAGTGCCCCGGCGTCTGCTGCTCGTGCCCTCGCGGTCACCTCGATTCCGCCCTCGCCCTCTTCTTCTCCCCTTGATGAGTCTGACCCCCTCAATCTGGCCGACGCACTTGCTCGCCCGGATGCCGTTGCCTGGCATGCGGCTTGTGTTGCTGAGCTTGCCGCCCTGGCTGAGCACGGTGTCCTTGAACTCGCCAACCTTCCCCCCGGTCGCACGGCCATCAAGGCCAAGTGGGTTCTCCGCAAGAAGTTCACTGCCTCGGGTGCCCTCGATCGGTACAAGGCTCGCCTCACCGCCAAGGGCTACTCGCAGGTCCCCGGCGTCGACTTCACTGACACTTATGCCCCTGTCGGCCGCTTCACGACGAGCCGTGTTGTCATCTGTCTCGCGGCCCACTTTCGGTGGGAGCTTCCTCAGATGGATGTGAACAACGCCTTTCTACACGGTCGCCTAGAGGAGGAGCTTTACATGGTCCAGCCCCCGGGCTTCTCCGACGGTACAGGCAGGGTCTGTCGCCTCCGTCGCACGCTCTATGGTCTCCGCCAGTCCCCTTGTTGCTGGAACGAGGAGCTCTCGTCTACCCTCGTCCGTGGCGGCTTCCGTCCTAGCCAGTCCGACCCCTCTCTCTTCGTTGGTGGCACCACTCTCACGCCCGCCTTCATCTTGGTGTATGTGGATGACCTCCTCATGACATCTCCCTCTTCTTCTGCGATCTCCGAGGCGAAGGGTCTTCTCTCCTCGGCATATCGCATGAAGGATCTCGGCCTTGCTGCCATGTTCTTGGGGATGCAGATCGAGCGCCTTCCTGACTGTCTGTTGGTCCATCAGGAGCGTTACGTACAGACCCTTGGGGACCGCTTCGCCTCTGTCATTGACCTCTCCCGCCCTCTCCCTCCTGCCTCCTCGCCCATGCCACCGGGTACTCAGCTCGCCCTTCGTGTGGCTCACGACGCAGAGTCCGGTGCGCCAGAGTCCGCCGTCATGTTTCAGTCCATCATTGGCGCACTCACATATCTCGCCGGCACTACGCGTCCTGACATTGCCTGCGCGGTCAACGTCTTGGCCCAGTATGCTCGCGAGCCTCGCACGGCTCACCTCCAGGCGGCCGCGTATGTCCTTCGTTACTTCCTTGGGCCTTCACGCGCCGGTCTCGTGTTCCCGGCCGGGTCGGGCGTACCTCTCCTGACAGGCTACGCCGACAGTGATTATGCCCGCGACTCAGACGCCCGCAGCCGCAGCGGCTTTGTCTTCCTCCTCGGCCCTGCTGCCATCTCCTGGCGCAGCGGCAAACAAGGCTATGTCGCCCACAGCACTGGCGAGGCTGAGTACATGGCCTTGGGCGGTGCTGCCGCTGAGGCAGTGTGGCTTCGTCGCCTTCTTGGCGATCTTCGTCTCCCCACCCCAGCCGTGCCTCTCCACACGGACAGCCAGAGTGGGCTGGCCATTGCCCGGAACGCTGGTGCGCTTCACCGTCGCACCAAGCACATCAACGTTGAGCACCACTACGTGCGTGACATCGTCGCGTCCGGCGCTGTCTCTCTCCGCTTCATCTCCGCTGAGTTCCAGCTCGCAGACTTCCTCACAAAGGCCCTTCACCAGCCGGCCTTTGCATTGAGTATCGCCTCGATTGGTCTTCAGACTCTGCCCCCACTAGACTGAGCGTACCTTTTCTCTTTTTCTCTGTCCTGCCTACCCCATACCCGGTGTTGTTCGGTCCTCTGCTCGATGACCGCTCGCGCTGCATCCCTACTCATACTCGTCCTCTTCGCTTCTCCCCTCCGTGTTTGCGTCTCCTGCATGCTCCTGTACATTCGCTTCCCTCCATCGTCGGCCTGGTCCCCCTTGCCCGTTTCATTTCCTCCCCTTCTCTTCCCCTCCCTCTGCCATCTCTCCCACTCTCATATCTTGTTGGTGTTCCTGTTCTCGTGTGCTTCCTGGCGGTGGGGTGCAGGTCCTTGACCATCCTCATCCTCGCGGCCGCTGGGTGCTTCTCGTCGGACGCGTCTGGAGCGAGGCTACTGGTGGGAGCCTCGGTGGCGTGCTTCTGGTGGAGTGGTCCAGGCGGAGATGCTTCGAGTGGGGTGCTTCTGGCGGAGGCGGTGTTGGACGGGTGCTGCTGGAGGAGCTCTTCTGACCGGGTGTTCTGGCCGCATTCTATTCTGTTCTGGCGGTGTTGGCCCGCTGTCTCTGCCGACGCTCTGTGCCGGCCCTTCAGGCTTGTGGTGCGGTGTTCAAGCTTTGTGCTTGGGGCACCCACTCTCGCTTGCGCTATCGTGTTAAAGTAGCAAACGTTGTTTTCCACTTGCGCCAGTGCGCGTAGCTGTTTCCTACTTTCTGCTGGACCTGCTAGTCGGGTTTGTTTTGTTAGACTGACTCCTGCACGCGTATGCCTATCACAGATCTAGCTGCGCAGTGCGAGCACACGTCCTGTGACCTGCGCACTAGCCAGGTGGTGTCCTCGCGTCAAACAAGGGGACCTTTCGCCCCCCTCCTCGAAAGGGAGCGAAAGCTCCCCCTTCCCACTATCATGGGCATGTTGCGCCGCGCAACATGCCCAGCCCGCTGACGTCATGTGCTGGGCGAGGCCGACCCGGTAGGGGACGGTCCTCGCTCTCCTCTCGCTCATTCTTTCTAACAAAACTTTCAAACTACTCGTCTCGATCTCCTCACGCGCTAAGTCTCCAACCCTTCTCTCCCCCCCCTCACATCTCTCGAGAGCAAACCCCCCTCACAGCTCTCGAGAGCCCCTCCTCCTCACAGCCACGAGGGACAGTTAGCCCTGCGGCTAACTCCCTGCTTCACGAGTCTCGCGTCCCGCTCCACGTATCGCGTTCAACAATAGATATAGATATAGATATAGATATAGATATAGATATCGGTAAGAGGGGAGAGAGTGGAGAGACCGGTGGCGGACCGCCACGACGATGGGAGGGGGGAAGGGGAGGCGGGGGCGAGGCGAGAGGCGGGGGGAGGGGAGCANAACAGGCGCGGAGGGAGGCCCAAGCGGGGGGACAGGGGCCAGCGCAGGAGGAAGAGGACGAACCAGGGGGTGGTGCAAGAGGGCATGCGAGGAGGGTAGGAGGGAAGGAGGGATGGGGGGAGGGGAGTGAGATGGCGGCGGGACGGTCGAGAGGGACGAGGGAGAGGGGGCAGGAGCGAAGGTGACCGAAGGGACAGGCGGTACAGGAGGAACGTCGGTGTGACCGGGAGCAGCGACACTAGACGGGGCAGCGGTGGGGCCGGGAGGAGTAGTGCCACCAGGGGGGGCAGTAGGCTCGCGACTGGGCGGGCCACCTAGGACAACACCACCCCCGAGGGCGACAGAGGCTCCAGCAGCCCCAGAACAGGGAGAGACCGCAGCACTCAGAGGTACGGCGAGACCGCTCAACGTGGGGACACCACTAGCAGGAACTGCCTGAGCGGAAATAACGACATCAGCAGGGCGGCCGGGGTCACCGGAGGCGCCAGAGTCGGGACCGACGGGTGCGGTGGCGTTGACAGAGGGAACAGGAGGCACGGGAGGGACCACTGGGGGAGGGGAGGGGGGGGAAGGGGCACCAGCAACTACGAGGCCGTCAGAAGTGTAGGCCGTGGCAGAGCTCGGGGAAGGGGGGCATCGATCCGTACGGAAGGCGCCATAAGTCAGATGCTCAAAGAAACGAGCATGGCATGACTCGATAAGGCGGTAGGNGGGGTCACCGGAGGCGCCAGAGTCGGGACCGACGGGTGCGGTGGCGTTGACAGAGGGAACAGGAGGCACGGGAGGGACCACTGGGGGAGGGGAGGGGGGGGAAGGGGCACCAGCAACTACGAGGCCGTCAGAAGTGTAGGCCGTGGCAGAGCTCGGGGAAGGGGGGCATCGATCCGTACGGAAGGCGCCATAAGTCAGATGCTCAAAGAAACGAGCATGGCATGACTCGATAAGGCGGTAGGCGACGGGATCCCAAAAGCGGTGTGCACGGGAGTGAGGTGCAACCCCAAGAGTGACACAGAGGCGTCCAGGTGGATCAAGCTTTCCCGGCCGGGAAAGGGGGGTAAGGTAAACGGTGGCCATGGTGCCCCAAACAACAGCCTGACTGAGGTCAGCACGGCACCCATAGAACAATTGGAACGGGGTCGTGTCGGAGGCAAGGGGACCATGCGGGATCCGGTTCCAAACCCACGTGCGATAGCTGGCTGCCTCAGACCAGAAGCTGCGGCCTCGATCAAGGAAACCAGCCTCGGCCATCATAGTGCGCACTCCCTCGACAAGAGTGCGGTTCCAGCGTTCGGCCACCCCATTCTGCTGTGGAGAATAGGGGGCCGAGAGCTCATGAACCACACCCTCACGGTCAAAGAACGATGCTGTGGCCCCAAAGAACTCACCACCTTGGTCAGACCGAAACCGCAATAGCTGGTGGCGACTCTGGCGCTGTGCAGCTGCATACCACGACTGAATAGTCTGGGTAACATCGCTCTTTGCCCGCAAGAAAAAGACCCATGTGTAGCGAGAATGATCGTCGATCAAGCTGAGGATGTACGTGGCATGCTCAGCAATAGACTCATCCTGGAGAGGACCAAGGATGTCAGCGTGGACGAGCTCAAGGGGAGCGGATGCACGTGAGGGTGAGGACGGAAATGGAAGACGATGCATCTTGCCGACAGCACAGAAGGTGCAATCGGTGGTGCATGGTGTCCGGAAAGAAGGGTCAGACAAACCGTCAGCAGGAAGGGCGCGAAGGAGGGAAGCAACGGCAGGGGAGGGGAGGTGACATAGGCGGCGGTGAAGAAGGTGGGCATGGGCCGAGCGGGAGAGAGCAACGAGCGCAACCGCATCGGCGGCGGACGCGGAGACGGAGTGTGGACCAAGGACCTGATAGAGGCCCTCACCAGGAGGCCGCCGACCACGAAGGACGATGCGACCACTAGCTCGGTCAGTGACGGCGACAAGCCCAAGAGCATATGTGGTGGAAAAACCACAGATGTCGAGGGTGGGGAAAGACAAGAGAGAAAAGTCAAGAGATGGCACGTAGAGGACGGAAGTCAAAGTGAGGGAGCCAGTGGATGAAGTGAGGCATACAGTGCCGACACCGAGCACGGGGAGGGGCGCCCCGTCACCAGTGTACACTGAGGTGATCGTAGAGACAGGGCTGAACTCTGTGAACAACTCGCGAGTGGGGCACATGTGATCAGTCGCTGCACCGTCAACTACCCAAGATGGAGCCGCGACCCGCTCAGTGCCAGAGAGAAGGCAATATGCGGTCGTGCGAGAGGGGGAGGGAGACGGACAAGGGTCACACGAAGGAACATCGGAAGAAGAGGGAGAAGGCGTAAAGAGGTCAAAGAGAGGATACGTACCAGCAGGCGGTGGACCACCAAGCACACCCTCCGCTAGAACGCGACGGATGAGGGCGATGATGGCATCCTCGGTAAGTGGAGGAGGTGCATTGGGCGCCGGCGGTGGACGAACAGGAGCAACAGGCGGAAGAGCGCCAAGAAACACCAACGGAGGAGCACCAGGGGCGGCGTAGGGGCGGCCGCGGAGATGAGCACGCTGACGGGCAATGCGCTCCCGAAGATCGGGAGCGGGAGGGAGTGGGCACGCATCATGACGATGACCTAGAACATCGCAGTTCCAACACGTGGGCGGACGGGCACCGCCACCGCCGCCACCACCACCGCCCCTGCCCGGCGGGGCCCGAACAGCAAGGGCATGAGCCGGCGGGGGAGGGAGGAGGCCGGGCAAAGTGTCGGACAGAGCTGGCTTGGTAGGAGAGACAGTGGGCTGGGAAACTGCCTGAAAAGAGCGAAGCCCATCCAAGAGAAAGGGCCAGACGGCACCAGGAGTCTGGTACGCAACCTGAAGCGTAAGCGCAAGGGGGAAGGAAGTGAGGGCGCCGGAAAAGGAGGGTCCAAGACCAGCGACAACAGAAGTGACGAAGGCTGGGTCGGACAAGGAGACACCTGCAGTGAGAAGCTCACTCTGAAGGAGCTCCGCACGGCCTAAATAGGCGCCTAAAGACTCATCGGGACGACGACGGAGAGCCCGAAGATCAGCAAGAAGAGAGGAAGCGGAACGAAGAGAGTCAGACGAGAAAAGGGCAAGGAGTGCCGTCCAGGCCTCGCGAGGACGAGCAGGAAGAGCGGTGGTGGGTGCGAACCGATCAAGCTGGCGTAGCGCGACTGAAGGGGCGGCAGAATATAGGAGGTGGAAAGCAAGGGCACTGCGATCAGGGTGAAGGAGAGGGAGGGAAGGAGATGGGTCGTAGTGCTCCCAGAGGTCGTGCATGTGAGCCCAAGAGACAAAACGAGGGGACCACTCTGAGAATGGAGTGCCTGGGATGTGAGCGGGAGCAGCAGTCAAGGGCAAGGACGGAGCAGCGGAAGAGCGAAGATCACGACGGGCGAGCTGGGCGACAGCAAGGGCAAGTGCGGCGACAGGGTCACCACGGGGAGGTGCGCCAACAGGGACAACGCCGCTGCCTGGAGGGAGAGCACCGGCCGGGGCCGCGCCGCCAGGTGGAATCGCACTGAGAAGGGGGGCACCGCCGACACCAACGAATCCGGGGGGGGCGGCGGCATGACCGGAAGCAGCGGCACCAGGCTGGGTGACGACGATGCCCGGGGGAATAGCGGCACCAGGGAGGACGGGAGGCCCGCTCGCGGGCGGACCACTAAGGATGGCCCGACCCCCCAAGGGGGCAGATGCTCCAACGGCCCCAGAGCCGGGCGCGAGAACACCACCAAGGGGTACAGTTGCAACGGGAAGGACGATGCCTGTAGGGATAGCAGCGTGGGGTGCGGTGTCATCGGAGGCGGCAGAGTCGGGATCGACGGGTGCAGTAGCATCGGGAGAAGAACCGGGAGGCGCGGCACGAGAAGGACCGACAGGATGAAGGGCGAGGGCGTCGAGGATGGCCGCGGAGAAGGGGAACGCAGGAGCTCGGGGGGGAGATAGGTCGGATCGGGGTGGGGAGGGGGGGCTGCGGAGCGCCGCGAGAGCCGCGGTGACGGCAGCCTCAGCAGCGGAGCGAGGTGAGAGGACGAGAGAGTCATCAACGAGTCCGGTGTCAACGGAGGCGGAGTGACTCGCCTCAGTTGACACCTTCGAGGCGCTATCGCGAGTCGCGCGGGCAGCAGCGGCGGCAGCTAGGGCCCCGGAGAGGCCTAGATCAGCCATGGCGTTGCTAGGGGCGGGTCGAGGACCAAGGGACGCGAGGAACGAGCGACTACAAGAGGAGCGAACATGTAGGGGAGAAGTGGAGTGAACCATAGTGTGTGGTGTGTATTTAGAAAAATTCATTAGAGGGAGAAGGGGAGGAGAGGAGCAAAAAGAAGAGGGCACCAAAAAGGAAGGGAAGGGGCAGACGGAGGCACAGACCCAGAACACACGCGACCGGGGAAGGGGAACAGAGAACGGTCCAGGGGGCATCACACCGAGGGGTGAAGAAAATCCGCACAGGGAGAAGGGAGTGGGACGAGGGAGGTGAAGAACATATGGGGAGGTGGAAAGAAAAGGAGCGAGAGGACAGAGAGAGCGAAGAGAAGATAGGGAGAGGAGAAGGAGGTGAAGAGCAGAGAGAGTAGGGGGAAGGAAGAAAAAGGAGGGTACGACGAGGAAGACGAGGGGACGCGAGAAGGAGGCACGACGGAAAGAGACGAAAGAGGGGAAAGTCGATGAGAGGGGGAGGAGAAGGGAGAGAGGGAGGGAAGGAAAAAGGAAGAGGGAAGACAGGTGAGAGAGGAGAGCGGAGGGAGAGTATGCGGGAAAGAAAGGACGAAGATGGAGATCAAGAAGAGAACAACGAGAAAGAGGGGGGGAACAAGGTGAGAGACGACAAAACAGGGGAATAGGGCCAGACGAGGCGATAGGAGAGAACAACAACGAGAACGGACACACGGAGGAGAGAGGGTAGACACATGAGACGTGGAAAGTGTGGTAGCAGGTTAGGTGAAGGAACGAAGGAAACAACACCAAGAGAGGGGTACACAAAAAGGATGGCAATGAATACAGAAAGGCGGGCACGAGCCGCGAAAGAGGCGCACACGAGGCGCTAGGACAACAAGCAAGGGGAGGAGAGGAACAGAGAGAAAAGAGCAGCAAACACAAAGAGAAGTAAATGGAACGAGCTCACCGGGGGGATGAGGCAGGGGCCGGAACGGAAGGGAGGGCGTAGTCAGAAGACCGAGTAATAGGTCCCGAACAATTCTGCGGGTCCGCGCATCCCCACAGAGCCGATGGCCGAGGATGGAGCACAGAAAGCAGGTCACAGGATATGGATGGAAAGGAAGTTTGATGGAAAAGGAAGGGAGGTAGAAAGAGGAGAAGAAGGAGAGAAAGGGTAAAAGGAGAGGGAGAGAAAGAGAGGGTGGGGGATGAAGGAGGACAAGGCAGAGAGAGGAAAAGAATAAGGAAAGAGGAAGAGCAAAGGAATAGATAGATAGAGAGAGAGAGAGAGGGGGAGAGAGGGGGAGAGTGAAAAAGAGAGAGAGAGAGCGAGAGAGAGAGAGAGAGAGAGGAAGAGAAGAGGAAATGGAAGAAGAAAAGGGAGGGAGAAGAAGAGAAAGTGAAGGGAGAGAGAGGTGAGGGAGAGAGAGAGAGAGATAGAGAGAGAGAAAGAGAGAGAGAGTGAGGGAGAGTGAGAGAGAGAGAGCGAGAGAGAGAGAGAGAGAGAGGAAGAGAAGAGGAAATGGAAGAAGAAAAGGGAGGGAGAAGAAGAGAAAGTGAAGGGAGAGAGAGGTGAGGGAGAGAGAGAGAGAGATAGAGAGAGAGAAAGAGAGAGAGAGTGAGGGAGAGTGAGAGAGAGAGAGGAAAGAGAGGAAAAGATAGAGTGGAGAGAGCGTAGAAGGTCAGAGAGAAAGAGAGGGGGAAAAAGGAGAGAGAGTAGAGAGTGAAAGAGATACTGAAAAGAGAGAGAGGTGGAAAGAAAGAGGGAGAGAAGAAGCTAAGGAAAGAGGGAGAGAGAGAATGAGAGAGAGAGGAGAGAGTAATCGAGGGAGGGAGAGAAAGAAGAGAAAAAGGGAGAGAGGTGGCAGAGGAGGAGAGGAAGGGGAGATAGAATGAGAGGGAGAGGAAGGGAGAGAGAGAGAGAAGGAGCGAGAGGGAGTAAGAGAAGTGACAGGGGTGAGAGAAAGGGAAAGAGAGAGAGATGAGTGGTGTGGTAGAGAGAGGGAGAGAGAGAGTCCGGGGGTGAGAGAGAGAGAGAGACAGAGAGAGAGAGGGAGAGTGGAGAGAGGGAGGACAGAGAGAAGGATAGGGGAGGTAGAGAGGTAAGGGGTGAGAGTGGGAGAGAGAGGGGTGAGAGAGGGAGATGGAGAGAGATAGAAAGAGTAGAGAGAGGGAGGGAGAGAGAGAGAGAGAGAGAGGACTAGAGAGAGAGAGAAAGAGTAAGGGAGAGAGAAAGAGAGAGGGATGAGAGAGAGAGAGAAAAGGTGTGAGGGCTGAGGAGAGAGAGGGTGACAAAGAGAGGGAGAGAGAGAGAGAGAGCGAGAAAGAGAAAGATTGGAGAGAATGAGGGAGAGAGAGAGGGGAGGGGTGAGAGAGGGCGAGGGACAGAGAGAAAGAGAAGAAGAGAAAGAGAGGTGAGGTGAGTGCGAATTTAGAGAGAGAGAGTGGAAAGGGAGTGAGAGGAAGATAGAAAGGTGACAAAGGATGGGACGGAGGTAGAGAGAGAGAGAGAGAGAGAGAGAGAGAGAGAGAGAGAGGGTTGAGGCGTGAGGGAGAGAGAGAGAGAAAGAGAGGGGTGAGAGAGA
>SZWC01038141.1:0-14088 GCA_023375785.1 Penium margaritaceum
GACCTCAAGAAAAATCTGGCCAGCAGATTTAAGATGAAGGACATGGGACCTCTCGAGTACTACCTCGGGATTGCTGTTCACCGCAACCGCAAAGCAGGCACCATCGAGCTCAACCAGACAAAGTACATCATGGACGTCTTGAAGCGCTACAACATGGAGGACTGCAAGCCTGTCAGCACCCCCATGCCCTCCGATTGCAAGCTCTCCTCCTCCATGTCACCAAGCAACGAGGCAAACCGGCGGGAGATGCAAAACACTCCATACCAGTCCGCCATTGGGAGCCTCATGTATGCGATGGTGGGAACGCGACCTGACATTGCTCATGCAGTGGGTCAGATGAGCAGGTTTGTGGCCAACCCTGGGCCAGAACATTGGCAAGTGGTGAAGCGGATTTTTCGCTACCTCAAAAAGACTCGACACATTGGACTTTGGTTTGGAGGTCTAGAAGGATCAGGCTTGCTGCGACTGACATGCTACACTGACGCGGACTGGGGAGGACGGATTGATGACAAGAAGTCAACCTAAGGTTTTGTCTGTCTTCTCAACGGTGGTGTGGTCTCGTGGGCAAGCAGTAAGCAGGACTGCGTCTCACTTTCTACTGCTGAGGCGGAGTACACTGCACTCTCCAAAGTGTGCAAGGAAACACAGTGGCTTTGCAGTTTGCTTGATGAGATCAAAGCACCACAAGAGGAAGCAACCATCATCCGCATCGACAGGCAAAGTGCCATCGCTATGGCAGAGGACAACATGATCTCACGGCGTACAAAGCACATTAACATTCGGTACCACTACTCACGTGACTTTGTCGCCAAGGGTGTCGTGGAACCGGAGCACGTCGCAACCAAGAAAATGCTTGCGGACTTCTTGACAAAGCCGCTAGACAGTGACTTGCATGTTGCAGGTGCTCGAGGAGTCGGCATGGTGGATGCAAGAGATGAGAACTAAAGATAAAGAAAATTGACATGCACAAACACAACCTAGAGCTACATGTTCATGCCAAAGAAAACTACCACAGCAGGTGGCCTAAGGTGCAAGGGAGAGATTGTTGTTCTTCTATGCCCCATGGCCACTTTTATGGCTTGACGGAGAGGTTGGGCATGCACTGCTCCCTTGGAGTAAGTCCCCCAAACCTTGTTCATGGTGCAAGTCCAAGCGAGACACCAGAAGTGTAGTGCAACGAATAGCATGTTTGACTTAGGGACAACAGGTCCTGCGATTGAGCCTTGATATGCGCAGGAGTTTTTTTTACCTTCCTGCACAGGGGGGAAATTTCTTAGACATTCCTCCATGCATGAGAAGAGTGCGCCACTTGGCGGTTAGTGGATCCGCCAATTGGCGGACTGGTGAGGTGGTGTGGAGTAACCACCCCAAAAGTCTCACTACCCACACACCTTAGAAGCCAGGCCTAGGACTATATGTACCAGGCTCATTTCTCATTCTAATTACACAATATGGCCTTAGATGCTCCTCATAGAGTTGTCCAACTAAGGAACAGTATAAAGAAGACACTGGTTGGTCTAAGCCCTAGGAGTTAGTCTTTGACTAGCACCTCGCGCAAAAGTGACCAAGTGTTAACTGGACACAGTTGCTAGCGAGTGATTGCCTAGGAACTGCTCAGTGTGGAACCGTGATCCTGAGGGCGATATCTTCTCCTAGCTGAAATACTAGGAGCGGACGGCAGGTGCTATTGTGTCGGTCCTGTTTTCTAGTCCGTTTGCCTCAGGCCGGTTGAGAAAGGGTTATGGGCCCACACTGAAGAGTTGTAAGGCATGCTTCGCTCAACTCTGGTACGCTCTCTCCATGTGCACATGCCAGCTCCATCAGCTCCATCAGCTCCATCAGCTTCATCAGCTCCAATGGCTTGGTCTGCACTGAGCACACAGGGACCAAGGACAAGCTCTGCCCTTGGAGGCACGACCCTTGTGTCCCAACCAGGACAAGCTCTGGCCTTGGTGGCAAGACCCTGGGTGTGTTGGTGTAGATATGTTCTCTGTCTGCAGGTGAACATCGGCTAGAGGGGAAAGTAACGTATCTGCATCTTAAGATTGGTAGCAGACATCAGCTAACATCAGCCTACATCGGCCTCAACGCAGCAGAGATGTGGGAAGCGGACAAAGGCAACAAAAATGGTTGACATTTACGTGGGTCAGCCACGAGGCTTTGAGGATGGTGAAAATGTCTGGCGCTTGGGCAAGTCCTTGTACGGCCTCAAGCAGTCTCCTCGATGTTGGAATTAGGAGATCACTGGCACCCTGACTCGTGCGAGATATATACAGAGCGAGGCAGATACCTCTCTCTACATTTGACGGACGCATGAGCGATTCACCGCCATCTTGGTCTATGTCGATGACCTTCTTATCGCATCTCCCTCACTGGAGGCCATGAAGGAGGCCAAGGCCATCCTCCAGACTACCTACAGGATGAAGGACCTTGGTCTTGTAGTAGTGTTTCTTGGCATGGAGATCGTGTGAGACCGCAGACGTCCTACTCTATTGCTGCATCAGGCCCGATGCGCACGTGTTGTGGGGGAGCGCTTCAACGACTTCTTGGCGTAGTGCCCACGGCTTCCACACCTCTCACGCCTAACAAGCAAGATACCCTGAAGGTGGACTAACCCACATAGCTAGGGGAGACAGTGGATGTGACCCTGTACCTCCATCTCAATGGATCTCTGATGTACATGGCCAATACCACACGTCGTGACATCGCATTTGTCGTCAACCTCCTTGTCTAGTTTTTGTGGGCTCCACGCGCTAGAGCCCTTCAGGCAAGTGTGCGAGTGGTGTGGTATGTATTCTCCACACCGTACCTTGGAATTTGCTTTCGTCGGCAGTGTTTGGTGGTCCGTGTCGGCTACAGTGACAAAGACTGGGCCTGAAGCCAAGATGGACGCAGCCGCACAGGTTACGTCTTCTTGCTCAGTGGGACCATTGTGTCCTGGCACAGCGGGAAGCAGGGCTGCATTGCACGTAGCTCATCACAGGCAGTGTACATTGCTCTGGGTGTAAGGGCTACTGAGGTAGTATGGCTACAGCGCCTGTTTCTTGAGCTTGGCCAGTAAGTACCCGCCATTGTGCGTCGTTGCGACAACCAGAGTGCTCTTGCCATTGCGAAGAGATCTAGTGTCTTCCATGCTCGCACAAAGCACATTGCGCTTGAGCATCAATTTGTGCATGATCTGGTGGAGTGACACGTGATCTATGCCATTTGGGTTGGCAGTGACATGCAACGTGATGACTTCTTCATGAAGGCACTAGCACGCAAAAAGCTCCTGGTGGCCATCCATTATGTTGGACTTCGCCCCATGCCTGCGAGTGGTTGAGTGTGGGCTGTGACTGTGTCAGTGTCACATTTGTTGTTGTACCAGTTTTTGTACTTGTCCCATTACTGCACGCGTATGGACATGCATACCATCGGGTCATGGGGGAGTGTTGTGATTTGTGACGTTCCGGTCAACCTGTACAGTTTACTGTGACCACTCGACCGTGTCCATACTCATGCAGATCCCTGATGCGGACCCTAGTGGCACTGATACATCATGTGGTGGCGGACTACCGGCCTCGAGCCGACCAACGACCGTTCCACAGCTCTGGAAGCTACCCGGCGTAGGTAGCAACGAGAGTCCTCTTTACACCCTCGAACAAACAAATCTAGGAGGACACGGCATCCATGGCTAGGGTGGGGGTGAGAGAGGTGGAGAAACACTTAGCCGCAAGACACTTTGAGAACGAGTGTGATGAGAGTAACGAGCTAGCGAGCCCTTTGCCGTGGTTGACCGGACCACCCACTCGAGGGGCTTGATGTGGGGCCCGGCCGCCACCCTGGGGTCGAACCTGACCGGTCGGCTAAAAAGCCACCGCGATTTCTCACACCTCAAATTGACTGAGCGTGTGGCCCCGTAGGATCAGCAACCCGGGCAAGAACTAAACAACTAGCACAGCATGTAAGGCACACAAGTCCAGAAACTACAGCGACCACCAGCATATGTGGAGCATGCATCTCTCAAGTTGTATCTCAAGTTGCAGCCACAACGTGGCTCACAACCAAATACTGAGAATTGCATGGTGCGTCCAGGGAAGGGCCTGAGCATGGCTGAGGTCACGCCTCCCTTGCACCTGACCAGTCCTGCTTGGACCATGGCTTCAACAGTGCTTAGTCACCTGTAGTGAACGAGTGTGTGAGTGGGTGGAGACAAGAGGTCACTTGCGTGTGTGTCAAGACTAACACTCCCCCATGACCCACAGACAAACAGCCCACACACCACACATGGACTCACGACGACAGGGACAACGCCGTCACGTCAGCCAAGAGGATCACGTGCACGAAACAAGCCAACAGCATGCACAGCAGCCTTGAACATTCCACTGCTAAGAGCTTTGGTAAGAAAGTCTGCACGCTACTGACGCGTGTTGACCCACACAACCTGGACCTCTCCTCCAGCAATGTGCTCGCACAGAAAGTGATGCTCAATGTTGATGTACTTGGTACGTGAATGGTGCATACCATCATGCTCAGCAAATGCCTTGGTGCTCTGGTTTTCATAGCGCATGGTGATGCAGCAAATGGGCACACGGAACTATTGTAGAAAGCAGGAAAGCTAGACACTCTCACACGTACCTGCGCTGAGCGTAACATACTCAGCCTCGCTGGAGCTGCATGCCACAGAGCCCTGTTTGCCACTCTTCCATGAAATAGCAGTGCCACCCACAAGGACTATGTAGCCTGTGTGACTACGTGCGGCCGTTTCATGAGCCCAGTCACTGTCGGTGTACCCATCAATGACAACAAAGGGTTGTGACCTGTAGCGCATGCCGACACGCGCAGTAGACAGAGTGTAGCAAACGACACAGCGTGCAGCCTCAAGATGCTTCTGGCGCGGCTATTGAGAGAACTGAGCTAGGAAGTTGACCACGAAGGCCACATCCACTCGGGTGGTACTGGCAAGGTACATCAGTGAACCAATCACACTGAGGTAATCGATTACGTCGATAGTGTTTCCCAACTGGGAAGAGTCAAGTGACTTCAGCAGGCGCTGGCCTGCTGGGGTCATCGGTGTGGACGTCGTGGGGGTGTTGGCGAGCAAGGAGTAGAAACGGTCCCCCAGGCTACAAATGTATGCAGCCTAGTGTACATGTAGCGTGCGCTGGCGGTCTCGCTCTAGCTCCATGCCGAGAAACACACGAGTTGGACCCAGGTCCTTCATCTTGTAGGCAGACTGCATAAGATCCTTGACTAACTGTACGGCCGCTGGACTGGGTGATGCAATGAGAATATCATCCACGTAGACCAAAACGGCCACGAGGGGCTACGAGGGGGTACTTAAAAGGAGTGCTAGATCGACTGAGCTGCGATGGTAGCCGCCCTTCTCCAGGGTGGAGGAGATCTCCAAGTTCCAACAGCGCGGTGACCGCTTGAGGCCATACAGTGCCTTGCGCAGTCGCCAAACCTTGTTTGTGCCATCAGTGAAACCTGGGCATTGCACCATGTAGATCTCCTCATCAAGGCGTCCATGCAAGAATGCGTGGTTAACATCCATCTACTCCAACTCCCAGTCATGCTGAGCTACCAGGCTCAAAAGAGCCCGGGCGGTGGTGTAGCGTCCAACTGGAATAAAGGTCTCATGAAAGTCAACGCCCGGAATTTGGGAAAAGCCTTTGGCCGTGAGGTGTGCCTTGTATCTGTTTATCGTTCTGTCAGGCTTCAGCTTGCGGTGAAGTACCCAATGGGCCGAGACTGCCTTGCGGGCGGGCGAAAAGTCAACCAGCTCGAACACCTCATGTTTGTTCAAGGCCGTGAGTTTCTCCAACATGGCCTTCTCCAACAGACCAGCATCAACAGCCTCTCTAGCCTGACGCATTGTGGTAGGCTCAGCTGGGAGTAAGATCAGAGAGGGCAGACCACTCGTAGCGAAACAGGCAGCAACATATCATGCTGCGGAGGAATCCAAGGCACTGCTGAACTCATGAGCAACAAGAGCATAGCCCACTGCTGAGCTGGGATGGACTATGCCGACAGCGAGTCCAAGAGCGTCAAGCCTAGTAGGTCTGGCAGTCGAGCCAGCTGCAGTGGGAGGTGCACTGTATTGGGTGCAACGTTGGGACTATGATAGGTGTGAGACAGACGTCTGTGGAAGAGCACGGAGTCTGCCTACTCGAGTGTATGGCTCGGGCATGACTGAAGGTGCCTCAAAGACTGGTGAGGGGACGTTAGAGACACCACACTGTGACGGTGAAGGGACATTAGAGACGGCACGCTGGGGAGACTACGCAGGAGTGTTGTCAGACAGTGGCAGGACATTGACAGGCACTAATGTAGGCTCAGATGATGAGGAGGGTGAAGAGTGTGGGGAGGTTGACGAGGTAGTGTGAGGTGTGTCCGTGTGGGAGGAGCCTGGAGAGGACGAGGTGTGGGACGAGATCAAGCTCGGGGAAGGTACAACAGCGGGAACAGAGACAGGACCAGGCCCGCAAGGGGGTACGCTCGAGGGATGCACACAAACGAGACCAGAGGCTGGAGCAGACCTAACCCCCCCAAGCCGATGGAGCGAGGACAATGAGGAAGAGGGAGCGACACAAGACAAATCGCGAGGGAAGACATCCTCAAAGAAAACTGCATCCCGCGACTCGACGACCCGGACGTGATCAGGGTCCCAGAAGCGCCATGATTTGGACATGGTAGAAACACCAAGGAAGGTACACAGGTGAGCACGCGGACTGAGTTTACCGTCGCGTTGGTCCTCAGGGAGTCAGACGACAGCGACTTAGCCCCAGACGCGAGCAAGGCGGAGATCCGCTCGACGACGAAACCAGCGCTCAAACGACGTGACATGCCGAGGGTGAGGACCATGTGGAATGCGCTTCCAGACCCATGTCATGTATGACATGGCCTCAAAGGAGAAGAGGGGTGGAATGTCACATGCAGCAAGAAGTGTACGGACACCGTCAGCAAGAGTGTGATACTAACACTCAGACACGCCATTTTGCTGGGCGTGTAGGGAGCAGTGGTCTTGACGTGGACACTACGAGAGGAGAGAAAGTGGGAGGTGGGACCGATGAATTCACCCCCGCGATGGCAACGAAAGACACGGAGATGACGACCACATGAAAGTTCGGCCTGGGAAAGCCAAGACTCAATGGAGGAACAGACGTCACTTTTCTGTTTGAGGGCAAAGACGCAATGCATGCGAGAATAATCATTACAAAGGCAGAGCACATAGCAACCAACCCCCCCAAGAATGTTATGGGAGAGGGGGTCCATGACGTCAGCATGCAATAAGTCAAGGGGAGCAAAGGTGCGCGTCTCAGAGGTGGAGAAAGGGGACCGATGCATTTTTCCTTGAGCACAATCTCGACAGTCAGGTGGACAGGGGGAAGGGAACGAGCCAGCATCCAGACAGGCAGCAGGGAGCATGCGCAGAAGGGATTCAATGGCAGCAGTGTGAATGTGGCACAAGCGACGGTGCAGTAGCTGAGCCTAGGCAGGAGAGAGGGAGCGTGCAACGTGCACATGAGCAGTAGTGGCGGGCGACGGTGCAAAGGTGGAAACGCAAAACAGACAATCACAGCGAGTGCCTTGGAGAAGTATGCGGCCAGAGGTGCGATGAGAGAGAAAGGCACTGCCGCGGCTGGATGAGAAGTCCATGCTGTGGCCCTCGAGCGTGGTGACAGAGAGCAGACTCAGCTCAAGGGATGGAACGTACAGGACGTCAGGTAAGAACCGTTCCCCCCAGGGATCGACAAAGCGCACAACACCAACACCTTGCAGAAACAGCAGCTGACCGAAGCCAGTGCGAACGAGACGCACGGACCTAAGAGGAACAAGAGAAACAAAGGATGCTCGTGACGAGGTCATGTGATGGGTGGCTCCGGAATCAAGGATCCAAAAGCCCCCGGACGCACGGATCGCAGAGGGATCACGACTCACGGTAGAAATGGTAGCATGCGGGACGAGGCGCTGACCACACGCAGCTAGGCAACAAGGCAAACGAATAGACTGTCATTCTTCAATCCATGGCACGTCATCAAGGGGACGCCCAAGAACATGACCGGATGCTGGACAACGTAACTCCCCATCAAGAATACACGCAAGAGACTCTGACCTAGAGTGGTCACTCTCACCTCCCTGATCACGCAGGTGGCGCTGGTGGACAAAGTGTGAAAGAGCAGCGTCGCACTACCGCTCGTCCTCAGGTGTATCTGGGGCGATGACGACGCCATCATCCTCCTCCCCGGACGTAGCCAGGGAGGAGGATGAGGAAGAGGAGGACGAGGATGAGGATGAGGGAGAGGGAAGTGCTGTGGTGGCTGCGGCAACGGCAGCGCGATGGATGCTCTTGTTTTGGAGGGCACTCCACCAGTCAGTGAGCGGCTAGGAGGTGAACTCCCAAAGTGCACCAATGCCTGGTGGTGAATTAGGAGAAATAGGCTCAGCAGTAAGACGCTCAAGCTCGGAGGATTTCACCTCCCTGAAGATGTCGGACAGTTCCGGGATGAGGCTGTTGACAATAGAGAGAACAGCAGGAAGTTGTCCAGGGGCTGCTTTGCCAAGGTCTTTCAGAAGACGCAAACTACGGGCCCAATAAGCATGGACAGTGTGTTAAATTGGACAATGAGCACACTTTGTGCTACGTGCCCAGTGATAGTGGTGCAACGTTTGATGCGTGCGTATGTGCCAACAGGGTCAGCCGGTGTGCGACGTATAGTGTCAGCATTGTATGACCCGATCTCAATAGTGTGATCATCGGGCCAAGCGCAGATGAAAGCACGGAAAGCACGTGCAGATTCAACATCAGTGTGAACAAAAGGAGGGTTAGCTGAGGGATTGGGTGGATGGTAGTACTCCCAAAGCTGCTCACCTTGCGCCCATGCACTCAAGCGCACCTCCTAGGAAGTGAATAAGAGGTTAGGAGTGAAGTGAGGTGGTGCTGAGTCAAAGTCAGTCTTGAGATGCTGAGGCTGGGCAAGGGCTTTTGCAATGGCAGCGTCCACAGCATCTGTAGCAGCTATGGGGTCAGAGTGCAGAGAGCCAATGCAGGTAGATGCGGAAGCGGGAGAGGTGGTGAAGGCAGTAGCAATGTCAGCAGCAGTAGAGACAACAGGCTGGCTATCTCTACTGGCTGCAGGTAAGGCTCCACACCAGTACGGAACAGCGGTTCTAAGAATGGAACCGGAACCGCGGTTCCTCACGGAACCGCGGTTCCAGTCACGGTTCCACAGAATTTCTTCTCAAACATGAAGCATTATTGGCTACCACTACCTTGTTTTTTTCCAAAAAGACAAGGATAAAGACCTTCCACACTCCATAATTGTATGTGGGTTATTGATTGGAGTACTCACATGGCCTCAAAGGGTGCCACATCAGCAAAAATAGCCTAAAATCTCCCCCCTCCCCACTCATTACCCCCTCCGTATACCTGGGCTCAGGAACCGCGGTTCCTGGACGGTTCCAGAATCCTGGAACCGGAACCGCGATTCCGGTTCCAGAACCGGAACCGCGGTTCCGTAACCGCGGTTCCTAAAACCTGTGTGCACCCTTAGCTACAGGCGATTGAGGACAAGGTCGGCAAAGTGATCTGTGAACGTGTCCTGACCCCCCTGCTCTACGCATAGTCTTTCCTCAATAACACGCTGAGTAGTGAGAGCTGCTTGAAGAGCTGCACGCTCTTTGCGTAGTTCCTCTTGTAGGGCAGCATACTGATCATCGTCTACAGGCATGGCGAGCAATGCACGTGACGGACAAGATTTTCCAGGCAGAGTTTCCCTTGCCCCAGTGGGCGTGGGAATGTGATATAGGCTGTAGTCGTGGTGCTGCACAACTGGATAAAAGGCAAGTTCACACAGCCATGGGGATGGAGAAGGGAGGAAGAAAAAGAGGCAGGAGGGGCCCAAGAAGAAGAGGAACAATAGCTCACCAAGTTTAATGACGCAAGCCAAACAAGGGAGACAGTGTAGCTGCTACTGATGCTCCAATGATGGCTACAGAGGAGGGCGCAGAGACGATGAAGCAGGCAACTCCAGTGAGAGCGGCACCGGCGAGAGAAGAAACTGCAGCTGCAGCTGTGAGGAGAAGGCGAACCTAATGGCCAAGGGATGAGGATGCTGATACAGTAGACACCAGGGAGATGGAATCCTAGATAGACATCACAACACTAGAGAGGGTTGTGGCAGCTGAGGCCGCCACAGATGCAACGGAGTCAGCTGCGGCTGCAATCTACGTAGCTATGTTGACGGTGGCGGCAACCACTAGACCCTCGTCAACAAATGTAATGGTGTACGTCTCAACAGCCCTGCCAGCAGCGGTGGTGGCAGGTGCACGTGCGGCACGAGCTGTGGCAACAAACGTGGACGCAACAACTGAGCTATAAATGAGGGCCACCTCGAACACAGAGAAGATGTCAGAGGGTACACAGAGTTGAGCTACTGCCTGTGATGCAGCAGGTGAGGCAATGAGAGGAGACCTCTTCTGGCTGTCCGACCACTACCTCGGCAGCTGGTCCTCTTCTTGAGCGGGTGGCACGAAGGCAAGGACTCTACTGACATGTTGTACGGACAGCAAGTGAGCTTACAGATGATGCAGAACGTCGTTGCTCACATGGAGGCCCTGTGGCTGGTGCGTTCTGCACTATAGGAGAGTTGTCGGACGTGTCTGCGAGCGCAAGGTGCTCCGCGGGATCGTAGTTCTCCCCCGGATGATAGCCAGGATTGTCACACCGTCGGCGACGTCCCATGCACGTCTCTCCTCCTCCTCGTAGCGTGCGAGGAGCTCGTGGGTGTACGCACGCCCGCACCAACCCCTTGGTGATGAGGGGGTCGGCTCGGACTCAGGTGGCGAAGCCAGGGTGGCGTCACACGCCGTAGAAGTGGCTGCCACTGTACACCTGGATGTGGTGGTGTGCCACCTTGCAAGAGGTTCGTCGCAAGGGTGCGGTTGGAAGATGCTGTGGCCCCAAACTACGCGACCGTAGGATTTGGGCAGCAGCTGCGGACAGAGGCTGGCGGGCCGAGTCCAGAAAAATGGTGGCCTTGATGGGTGTGCTACTGCCAAGAGAGGGGTGAGCCCGTTAGACTCCGAGAGTGGAGTGCGTGAAACCAAACTAGGGTTAACTACACCGAGCCTAGAATGGCAATGGTGAGGTGGTGCAATGGTGAGACAGCATACGGGGTGATGCCTTGGGCTGGCGATGAGGTGCACGGTGCGATGACCGCGGCAAGATACCGCCGCACTGCCTTGTCGTCGCCTCACCCTCGGGTCCCGGATCGATAGAGCGGGGAAGGGATCCCCCTTGCTCTCATACCAGTAGGTAGTGACGAGCGTCCTTCTTACACCCTCGAACATACAAAGCTAGGAGGACACGGCATCCATGGCTAGGGAGGGGGTGAGAGAGGTGGAGAAACACTTAGCAGCAAGACACTTCGGGAACGAGTGTGATGAGAGTAACGAGCTAGTGAGCCCTTAGCCGCCGTTGACTGGGCCACCCACTCGATGGGCTCGATGTGGGGCCCGGCGGCCAGCCCGGGGTCGAACCTGACCGGTCAGCTAAAAAGCCGTCGCGATTTCTCACACCTCAAAGCGACTCAGCATGTGGCCCCGTAGGATCAGCAATCCGGGCAAGAACTAAACAGCTAGCAGAGCATGTAAGGCACACAAGTCCAAAAACCACATCGTCCACGAGCGTATGTGGAGCATGCATCTCTCTAGTTACATCTCAAGTTTCAGCCACAGCCTGGCTCACAACCAAATACTGAGAATTGCATGGTGCGTCCACGGAAGGGCTTGAGCATGGCTGAGGTCACGCCTGCCTTGCACTTGACCTGTCCTGCTAGGACCATGGCTTCAACGGTGCTCAGTCACCTGCAGTGAACGATTGTGTGAGTGGGTGGAGACAAGAGGACGCTTGCGTGTGTGTCAACACTAACACCCGGGACCACCTACAATTTTTCTGCAGCACACAGGAGTTCATCGTTGGACTGGACGTGGGCGCGATTTGCACGTTTTTGTATGGTGTGTCCACCGTTTGATGCCGGATGCATGCATGTGACCAGGCTTAGCGTCCAGCTTTTGATTCTGCACGTCTAGGTTCAGACGGCGTAGCATTCTGATATGTCTGCACAAAGTTACGCCCAAAATAGTGGTTTTGGGCTGGTTTTAAGACAGATCTTGCACTGTCGTGTGCGACACCCTCCGTGCGCCGCGACAGGTACTTATGCCATGGACTTGTCATTTGTCATTTCTCTCTGCAAATGCTATTGAAGCATTCTGACACTTTGCCTTGTGTCTCATAGCCAGACCCTTGCCGAGGTGTGCACGACTTGTGACTGATGTCACCATCTGACCAGGCATTGGCGCCTATCGATGGCTGCGTCGGTAGGAAGCTTCCACGCATCTTCTCACGAGCTTGTGTGGATGTAAAAGCTGAAAAAAAAAACCGAAAATTGAACAAATGTGCTTGAAATTACAGTATAATGTAAAACAATTCACCAACATATTGAAGAAGAACCTCTGAAGGCATTTCTTCTTGTTTTTTTATGCACATGGTTTTATCTGGTGATTGATTCATTTGAAAAAGATCAATTGTTTCTTGCATTGTGAACATGCTAGTTTGAAATGTCTATTGTGAACTTGAAAAATTAACGATCTTTTAGAAATGTGGATGAATTTTTAAATTTCCTTATGTTTTAAAAAATACGATGACGTAATTATAGGGAGAATTCAATTTATTTACCGTCTTCTACGACGGTGGTTAAATTTATTTTATTTAAATTGCATTTGGACCCTGTTTGAAGCTGGGTTCACGAGTGTCAAGAGTTTACCATGACGACTAGTGCATTAAACACGAGTGGGCGAGGCCAAGGAAGCGCGACATAGAGGGAAAACCATCATTAAATTCCGCTCGCCATTGGACTTGAAGGGTTGGAACCGACCCAACGTACTGTCCTTACCCCTTTTTCCTGGCGTCGGACTTGTCATTTCGTTTTATCTGGGGTCTGTGCGGGCAGACCTTTGATGTCCGTGATTTTTTCCTTATGAGCTGACCGTGGTAATGCGTCCGCGGACTTGGGGGTGCATACATTCCTACAAATTATTTCACCCTTATTGGTGGGTACGTCAGAAAAATGACTGGTCCACCAATCACGGTTTCCTCGCAGCATCTTTCGGCCACGAACCGATTGTAATAGTTTACTATGAAACCCACATAGGGATTAATTTCCTTTTTTTGAAATTTTAAAATATATTTATCTGAATTTGAATGGGATTTTCGCTGAAAACGTCCTTTCAGTTGTCGGAACAAGTGATGAATGCAAAAAATGGGTAGGTCAGTTCTTAACTTGAGATCCAGGGATAGATGTTTCCATTGCTGTTTTCCCCTCCTGGTTCATGTACGAGAGGCCGATGTACACGGATTCTTCCCCTGCCCGTACGCATTTTGGGTGGGAACACGAACTCGGCCGGGCGGTGATCATTTTGCGGACACTTCTTGGATGTTTTTCGTCACTAGTATCGTATGGAGCAGAGTGTATCTACGCACTTCCCCTCCGCCTTGCTGCCTGCCGCACGCGTGGTCTGCGCGCATCCGCTTGCTGCACGCCACTTGCAGGGGTCGCGTGGTGTCGAGTTCGTGCACCATCAGCAAGCCTGAAAAGTCGGAAGCAGATAATTGTAATTTGCAAAACTCTTTCCGACGTTCACCTAAGTCAGCACACGACCCTTCGATTCCGCAATCGTATCGATTTCGCGGACTTCTGAGCAGTTTTTGTTAAGGTTCATACGGAATTTCGGAACCGGAGTGCGCCGACAGGAGTGATCCGCGGCTGCAAAATACCCCCTAACCTTGGTAATGCTCGACAACGTGCCAACCTCGCCTATCGTGCCACGCCAGCGCATGCTCCGGCGTGAGGATGCAACAAGCCCTTTCTTTGTGAGAGAGCTAAACACTTCATAGGTACTGAAGACTGAAGATCAGCGAACACCATGGCGTCCGCTCTTGCACCAAGCCAACTCGCTGCGAATGTCGGACGCCTGGCGCAACGGAGGCAGTCCTGTCAAGGCTGCTCCGTCCAGTCGGGGCAAGTCCGATCCCAGCCTTGCCAC
>SZWC01038150.1:0-14073 GCA_023375785.1 Penium margaritaceum
ACACACACACACACACACACACACACACACACACACACACACACACACACACACACACACACACACACACACACACACACACACACACACACACACACACACACACACACACACACACACAGAAAATCCCTCAAAGTGAGGACTCGTTCGCCATTCGATCGAGTTTTTGGATCACGTCATCAACGGTGGATGGATCACCATGAAGAAGAAAAAATTGGCAGTTGTCGCTGATTGGACAAAACTGACCAACGTCCGAGACGTTCAAGTTTTCCTTGGCTTCTGCAATTACTACTGGCATTTTGTTCGAGATTACGTCTGAGTATCGGTGCCTCTCTCCGACCTCACTCGAAAAGAAAATGAGTGGTGGTAGGGAGGCAACGAAAAAGAAGCGTCCACCGCCTTGTGGAACGATCTGACCTCGGCGCAAGCCCTACAACTGGCCAATCCAACAATCATCTTTATCGCGGCTACTGATGCCTCCAACCAAGCTATTGGCTCGATTCTCTTACAGGATCACGACAACGGAGAACAGCCAGTCACGTACATGTCGCAAAATGTGTGTGGACCAGAACTCAACTACGTCGTACAAGAGAAGGAGGTGCTGGCGGTCGTACACACATTTAAGACGTGGCGGTGCTATCTTGAATGCTGTCGATGCGTCAAACGTACCGGCCATCACGCAGTGAAATATTTGAAGACGCGTTTGAACCTCAACCGACGTCAAACCCGATGGATGGAGTTTCTCGAATCCGGGTTCGACTATGATATCGAGTACCGACCGAGCAAAACCAACCCAGCAGATGCGCTCAGCCGTCGGCATGACTTAATGGCTGAGGCAGCGGCACTTCATCTGTAGCGAGATCCATATGACGAGCAATGATTCACAAGAGGTTATGACCAGCGTGGGTGACACGACAAGTCCAAATTGTGGCACAATGCAACCTATTTGGTAAAAACGATTTACTCGCCACGTGGTCATACTCCCGAACAACGAACTATGCTACATCCTGCTCAAAGAATGCAAGGATACCGGTCCAGGTGGACATTTTGGAGAGGACAAGACGCTGAAAAATATTGTGAAGTACTACTGGTGGGACAAGATGCAAACTGACGTGTCCAACTTCTGCAAATCGTGTAACATATGTCAGTGACATAAATCCCATCACACGCGGCCACGCGGACTTTTGCTGCCACTCCCTATTTCGACGGAACTGTGGACCGACATCTCCATGGACTTCGTCACTGGACTACCGTACAGATCCAAGAGATATCACACAATCCTCATGGTTGTCGAAAGGTTTTCTAAAATATCCCACCTCATCCTGACAACAACCACAGCACCAATAAAGGCACACCACGCCTGTTTCTAAACAACATCGTACAACTACACGGCGTGCAACGAACCATCACAAGCGACAGAGATGGTCGATTCACCAGCCGTTCTTGGCGCGAACTGATGACTCGCTACGGCAGTCGGGTCCAGTATTCCACGGCGTTCCACCCTCAAACCAATGGCCAAACCGAGCGGACCAATCAGTCGCTCGAATAACTCCTCCGAACATTATGCGAGCCACACAAGACAGATAGGGCAGCCAAACTACCAACCGCCAAACTCGCATATAATTCAGCGGCATCCACCGAAACAGGGAAAATTCCGTTCAAAGTGGTGTATGGTAAAATTCCTGCCACACCAGCCAGACTTCACAGTGAGAGCAACATTCTCGTGGTTGGCATCCAATGCCGAGATTTTTCCACCATCTAGGATGAAACATGGCAAACACTTGAGACACAAGCGGCGATGAAGCGAGCAGCCGACCGACATCACAACGACGACATGTTCACCGTTCGTTATAAGATTCTCCTCAGTTTGGCAAACATCAAATCCCGCAAAGCCGACTGTTCAAAACTCAAATTCCGATGGTTGGGACCGTTTGAGATCAAGCGCATGCAAACCCTCATGGTTGCGCAACTCAAACTCCCTGACAATATGGGACCTTGACGAGAACTTCCCCGGCAGGGATGTGCCTCCTCCTCCTAATCAAGTGGACGAGGACACACAGTACGTCATCGAGGACATCCTCGGCCATCGACGACATGGTAAGACGATAGAGTATGGCTACAACACCGTGAAAAACAGCTACGAATCCTATGACAACCTCCGTAACATTGATCATATGATCGACACGTATTATTGCCATCAGAGGGCTACATCTATACGCGTACCCGGATGTTGCAACTAAAAGGGAGGGATGTGTTGTGTACTAGACGTGCACAAGCCCTTAAACTCTTTGCGTAGGAATTTTTTTCATTACACGAATAGCCCATCGTGAATCGAGACTCCGATTTTTGCTCCGACGGTCGAGGGCAATTCGGCCACCTGTCCTCACCCTCCAGTGATTCGTTCTTGCATGTACTAACGACTTCGACCACTTTCGAGAAACATCAACAGAAGCATCACGATCCTTTGGCTGACTTCTCCACACATCGAGAGTTATCAAGATCTATTAAGATGAATCTTGTATCTTCATTGTCGATCTCGGAAGCCCCACGATTCCTCGCAAGAGCTTCTCCATCCGACCACTCACGACGCGACTCCACACGCATCGCTCAACGATCAACCCAACGACCCCGACTATGTCTCATTTGTAACTCGACACTCGTATGTATGTGTTCATTCCTTCCGATACTTGTCATCGAA
This sequence comes from Penium margaritaceum, assembly GCA_023375785.1. Taxonomy (NCBI): domain Eukaryota; kingdom Viridiplantae; phylum Streptophyta; class Zygnematophyceae; order Desmidiales; family Peniaceae; genus Penium; species Penium margaritaceum. The sequence continues at coordinate 2,699 of SZWC01038150.1, forward strand.
GTATACTTACCACTAATTACAAATTGCTCAAGTGTCCTAAAATCTCAAACCATGTTCTGCCATGCAACTCATACCTGTTGACCATCAACGCTCCGTTCGACATAGCAGGTTAAGGGGGTGGGGGAAGTGGGAGTTGGACGACAAAAATGCTGGCTTTGGCTTAGACAGCCGTAGAGGTTAGGCAACCTATGCTGCACCCTTGAAGTTCCAATGAACTTCTCTGGCGGAAGCTTTCACTCAGTACATTGTGCCTCATGTGACAAGTCACACCAGTTCAGGTACCAACATAGGACGGAGATCCTACGTGGATGATGTGGGAGTCTCACCCACCAACCCTTACCCCTAAAAGTACTTTCACCACGGGTCGTAACCCTGTGCCATGGGGGATCAAAGTCAGCTCTTACACTGGGTTTGAGGTACCTGTCTCCCCAAAGTGATAGGTTTTCTTAGCCTTTTTTTTTTCAGGGATGGGTGAACGGAAGTGGGGGGTTTAATATTTTTTTTCAATTTTTCATGCATTGGATTGGCTGGTAAGTTTATGGATCAAGAGGTTCGTTGATTTAGTGTCTTGTTTTTGGTGGAGTCTGAGGATGTGGAGATCCAGTTGTTCTTTGAAAAGGTTGATGATTAAACCAGCTAAGGTAGTGGTAGGGTTGTGTAGTGATTTATTTGTTTTGAGGGAGATTTGGCTCATGTATGACCAAATCTCTTGGAAGGTTATGGCCTGAAGTGTTTGCCACCATGAATAAGGCGGGTTCCGATCAAAAAATATAAATTACCTTTGGTACCAAGGATGGAACCACAATTGAAATGGAGTTTATCTTTGAGATCTTCTAATATTTGAAATATTTTCTGGACATTGCTCAAACACGTGGGTGATGGTTTCCTTAATACGATTGGATAGAGGGCACAACACTTCGAAAGGTGGCGAGAATAAATGAACAATAATACAGACTTAGGTACTTCTCATTACTATTTTGGCGGTGGTATCTCTTTGTTTTAGGTTTAGGTTTTGACAGTGGAGGATATCTTTATGCATAATTTTGGGAAAGAGGGGGCTGCATCTTCACACCATTTGTCCTAGAATGTGTCTTTCTTAGTTTGTTTTTTAATTAGAGCAATATAGATGTCGGAGAGTTTAGGTTGTTTTTTTTAATTGATTCATTTATACGGAGATTCTCCAGGATGGTATGGTAATGTTGTTGCAACTCCTAATGAAGTTGTTGTCTTTTGTATGGACTGGAGTCCATATGTTGAGGTCATGAATGGGTGTGACGGGTAGGGATTTTGGCTCAGTTGTTAGGGTGGGGCTAACAGCATATGCGATTGCAAGATAGCTGTCTTCATGTGGTTGTAATACAACCACAAGAAGACTAGAGTTGATTTGTAGATTAACTCTGGTAGAGAGTTGCCATACAATGAGATGCACCAGAAGGCGTTTTTTTAGTGGCCTTCTTTTCTTAGAAGTATAATGTCTAGCCATGTCGGAGGGATTTGTTGGAGGACCCTTTTGATGACGTTTTGTTCTATGATAGTTTGTCCACATTTGGCGACGTCAATTTTACTAAAATTTTTGTCTTTGAACGGGTCATGAAAGATATGTTTTAGCTGCAGTGCTTCTTCCAAGAGGAAGTATTCTCTTTTGTTCAGTCTAAAGGGGTTTCCATGAGGTTTTGGCAGAAAACGGTTAAAAGCGACAAATTCTTCTAGAATTTCATGTCTCAGGAGTGATGGTGGGTTGATTTCAGGGTTTGTATCCAGGCAATGTTTTCGGATGTTTATCCATCTTGAGCATCATTGTTCTTTGAATTTCATAATTTCTGGGTGTGAAAAATAGAATTGCTAGCTACCCATTTCCATATGTGATGGACAACAAAGAGGTCATCGTAGGCACGAAGGGCACTCTGTGCATGAACGATAGGGCCATAGAAGCCCGAGGCCGCCATCCTTTGGATGGTTGATTGCCAGATTTTTGTTGATGAAACGAAGTTTACCCTTCTTTTTTTTTTGTTCTGATAGAAAATTGAGGATGATGTTTTGTATTTGCACTAGAGCCTCCGTAGATGGTGGGGGGATACCTGATTGGTACAGAAAAATTGGGATGAGGTAGGTGCGGTTGATGATTATTTTGTTGGGTAGACTGAAATGGAAGTTCCTCCCGTAAATAGGAGCCTCTTTCATGTTATTAATGATGGTATTCCACATCGAGCTGTTGTGGGTGTCATGATCCAGGTTAATTCCTAGTAAACACTGGGGTTTCGTTGATTCATTGTACGTTCCCGAGGGAGGTGTGGACGTGTGTGTGCCGGCTGGGCAAAGTATCATTTTACCAGCATTTGTTTTGAGACCGGTGAGATTCTTGCTTATGTATGAATATTTTCTGCCTTGTCCAAGTATTCTTAGTCCTTGATCAGGACAGTAGTGTCATCTGCCTAGGACCCAAAGGTTGGGCATTGTTCGAAGGATGGAAAAGGTGTTCAAATGCATTTTGCAAAGTATTGGTTTAAATGTTCCATCACAATGATTAAAAGGAGAGGGGCTGTGGGACAGCCTTGTCTTACTCCCGTTTCTGTCCTGATTTGGGGTGAGAGGTGGCCATTGAGAAGAAAGCCTGTGCGTGTGTGAAATAATGTAGCTTGAATCTAGCTAGTGTAAGTTGAAAGGAAGCCCATATCTTTGATTGTCCTATACAATTATAGCCTCAGGAGGGTTTTGTAAGCCTTTCCAAAGTGTGCGAGTAGGAAGGTTAGGTTAGATTTTGCTTTGTTAGACCAGTGTTGTAGGTCAAGGATAGAAGATAGTGTATGCCTGATATTTCTCCCTTGTACAAATCCAGTTTGATTTGGATTTATGATGTGGGGAAGTATCGGGATGACTCTATTTGCCGGGGTCTTTGTGAGAATTATGTAGTCTTTGTTTAGTAAAGAGATTTGTCGGCAGTTGCGAATGTCCGTGGGATCCCCTTTTTTTAAAAGACATGTTACAGAATCAATGAAATTTATGTGATGTTCTGGGTTTTCCGGAAAGGCCTGGAACGTGACAAGTAAGTTGTTTGCAACGTTTACTGGATTTGCTTGATAGAATTATGCAGGGATTCCATCTAGACCAAGGGCTTTATTTTTGGCCATTTAGGAACTAATTTTCTTGATTTCATCGGTGGTTAGTGGCTTGGCAAGGTCATGTAGATCCTACCCGTTTGTTGTGGTGAGATGAGGACCATGGGTTGTAGGCGTTAATTTTATGTAAGTGATGTCAGGGTTTTCTTTGAAGACCATGTAGATCCTACCCGTTTGAGTGGATTCTGTCAGGTTGTATCTGATGTCCTTTCCAATGGAGCATTGAAATTTGTCGTATTTTTCTACACTGTCTACATGGCTATCGATCAACATGCAGATGGATGGGGAGTTTGTAGCTAGGTGGTTTTTGATGAATGGGATTTTGGCTTTCTTGGATAAGCCATTAATGTTGAATCATGAGATGGAGATGTGGGTGTGTTGTTTGCCTGGGGTGGCTTTAATCATTTTGTTGGGGTTGACCTGATTAAGTGGATCATCTGGTTTCATTTTTCAGTGAAAGTTGTTTCGTGAAGACGATACTTCTGGTTTTTGTTTTTTGTGTTTTGCCTTGTTTTGAGGTGTTAGCTGACTTCCTTTTTGAGTGAATGATAGCGATGGGAAATGCAGAGGATGGAGTACAGTGCGGTGGCGTAGATTGAGGTTAATGGTAATTCAGTGTGGTATTGCTGAAAGTGGATGGGCTCAACACTGGGTTTGGATCCGTGTCGATGGCAGAGTGAGCTGAGTCGAGTTGAAGTTCTGGCCATTGCATTTTGAGAGCTGTATGGGAACAAATGGTGTGAATAATGTGAGGGAATCTAAGTGCCGAGTTATGTTCCTCGCCTGTGGAGGAGTTTAAGTTGTGTGCTGTACTGTTCTTTGAGTGTGACAGATGTGTGGGACGGAGGGTGACAATGGATGGTTTGGACGACAGGTTGTAGCAGGTTTTGTTCACTAGTCCGGGATGTACAGGGAGGTGCATCTGATGTATGTCTCGCCCAATAAGGTGGACTAGTTTTCTCAGACAATGTATTGGAAACGGACTCCTCTGGCCTCCGGTTGTGTTCCGGCGCATTGACATTATGATGGTGCTTGACATTTGAGATGTGGTGATGAGCTGGGCTCTCTAGTCATCCGTCTGTAGTCACTGATTGTGGAATGGTGCAAGGTGGGAGGCTGGTTTTGGTACAGGTGAGTAAGGTCATGAGTGTGAAGAGTATTGTGTTGTTGAGAGAAAAAGAAGTAGTCTCAGCATGCTTATTAGTTTGATATAAGTGTTGAAGGAGTGCACATCTTCCTATATGAATTGACTCAATGAGTAGTGATGATACGGTGTAGGGGGTATAATATTCAGTGATGTGAGGAGGGGATGGTGATTGAGGGGTGTTTTGGAAGAGATGAGGGACGGGCTTATCTGTGTGAGATCTCTTTTTGTCTGCCAAGTTGAGTTTGTGAATTAGCTTGCTAAAAAAGTGCATGTACAGAGACGTACCTTTCCGTTTTGAGGAGTGCGATACAATACGTTTTCTTCTTGACTGTATGGAGAAGAGGAGAGGGAAGAAGATCTGTACGTGTGTTGTGGAGGACCGATGTTTGTAAGGTTTATTGGAGAAGTAATGTTGTGAAAATTGTTCTTCATTACTGGAGGTGGAAGAGTGTTTTCTAACGATTTCTGTATCTTGTATGAGTAATAGGTGCTTTAAACTTGTAAAGGCTGGTGGGGTATGAATGGTAGTATCCACATGATGTAGAACGGGTCAAAATCCATGGTTTTCCGATGGTTTTTTTTTTCAAAGCATGCATGTGATTGTGTTTGTGACAGGGATGATGTGGGTTTGGTATGGAGTGGTCATTTTTATTAACATGATCCGTTTAAACACCTGACTTGGTATGGAGCTTGATGTGATGGAATTTTGGTAAGACTCAAGTAGCAGCATTCCTGAGAGTCTTTGGAACATGGCTAATGTGAAATTGGCTTCTTGGTAGGAAGAAAACAATGGTTGGAATGTTGTCATGTAAAGGCCAGTAGTTTGGACTTGTTCATCAGCATCCTCTGAATTGGTATGCCAAACAGGTTGCGCTATCAGAGAGAAAGCCAAGGTTGTTTTGTGTCTTGATTTGCCTAAACTCTCTAGATATGGGATGTGTGTTGTTGTTTTGCCCATACACTGCTACACTGACTCATACTATGACCTCTTGGCTGGTGTACATGCTTGTGCAAACGACTGACTCAATGGATGTTGATACCGAATGGACGCAATTCCGTGGAGTGCACATGTTGCCTTGGAGCCAAGGATGTGGATTTCCTCCTCCTCGCGATTCTGACACAATACCCTCACACAGCCAACTCCATCAGCAGCAACTCTTGGCTGTCACGTCATCACTAGTCATAGATAGCTCTAAGGATCAGTTCAGCCGACGTCCGGGTTTGGATAGCCATAACTCCATGTAGCTGTTTTTCTCGCTAATTCTGACTGCACCAATTCGTTTGTAGTGGGGTTCTTTGGGTATGGTCCAGTCTTCAGGCGAAACGGACGAAGTCCGGATTTGGGGCCGTCGGGTGTGTGGCAGGGCTCACCCATGAAGTTATGCTAGACAGGAGAAAACTAGGATTTTCTTGGTTGGCTGATTTTTGGAGTAACAAGCCTCACAAAGCTGAGATGAGGCTAGAACTGGGAGGGGTCTGAGTTAGTTATGCATTCTTCATTCCTAATCAGTCATTGCTTCCTTCCAGCTGCAACTCTCGCGCTAACTCTAGTGCATGAACTTCTAAGTAACAGACCCGAACTCTCAGACTAAGACTCTAGTGAGGAAGACAAAGGGGGCAGCGGAACCACAGTCACTCTGCTTTAGCGAAAGCTGCCAGCAACGAGCATGGGTTTCCGCACACTGCATCAACAACGTTGCTTGCTCAACCAGCACGATTAGATAGATTTCTTTTTGTATCAGAGTCATAGTATAGCAGTCGCAACAATAACAGTGGCGTACAGGTTCCTGACTATACCGACGGACCTCCCATATGCGCAAGTGTAGTGGAAATGCAGCCAGATTTTTCCCGGCAGCACTAACTTGTCTGGTGGTGGCATCAGAATATTTCCCATGGCCATAGGGCCAGCGGAAATGCTGCCGGGATTTTCCTGGCAGCTCTGACCCCCATGTGTGATGCAAGGAGTTGAGCGGTCGACACCGCAATGTCAGACAACGTGCTGGCGATGACGCACGTGGCGACACCGACCAGAGGATTGAGTGACCCATAGCAGTAGTCGCCGCAACAGCCGTAGCAACAGCAGCAGCAGTAGCAGTAGCAGTGGCAGCGGAAGTAGCGGTAGCGAAGACAACGGCAGCGGCAGCAACAGCGATGGCAGCGGCGGCGGCGGCCATAGTGGTAATAGTAGCGGTAGCGGCCGTAGAAGCAGGGACAGTGGCGACAGCAGCACTAACATCCATAGTAGTAGCGACAGTAGCAGCAGCAACAACAACAGTAGTAGCAGCAACGGAAACAAAAAAAGCAATGACAATAGCACTGAAAGTAGCCGTGGCATAAGTTGCGACTGTAGTAGCAACAACTTCGACTGCAGCTGCACAACAGCTGCCACTACCACGGCTGCTGCAGTAGCGGCCGCAGGAGCGCCGCGGGCGCAAGCTGCCGCTACACGGTGGCGGTAGCAGTCCCGCCATTGTCCTTGAGCCCACGACCAGTACGACCTAAGGCTCAACCCACCAGCAAAACAAAAGAAAACACACACAAAGATATATTAAAAAAAGGAGTAGTCAGATGACCAGTTCCCTTGACGGCGACGCCATGCACCCATCGGAGACGGAGTCCCCCGTTGACTCACTAGCCCAACCTGACCCCCCAGCTCACCCTACAAGAAGCGGGACCTTGGCCCCTCCTCCGGCCTCTGATGCACGTGCATCCATGGATCCATCCACGTCTAATGATATACACGCATCGGAGCTGGGACCTACCCCCACCTTGCCACCTTGTCCTCGCCGGGCTCCATCTGCCGTCACTGGCACCCTGGGCCACCAGGTCTACACCCGTGCTCCCAGTGGCATCATCCGGCCGTGTAAGCCAGCGCCTCCCCTGGGTCCTCGCACCAGGACCCCCGTCTAGCATCCAGCATACCCTTCGACACACCTTCTTCCCCTCACACTGTTTTGAGTGGTGAGTTTGACAGCAAGGTCCTTGGCTTGATGGCCCTTGGCCTCATTGCTCAGGACAGCCACCCAGGCTCGGCCCTGGACTACCCAGGAGCATCGCTGTGCGGTGTCCGCAACCCTAGCCCGGGCTCTTGTAGGACATTGCGTCGGCCCGTGTGCTGACGGTACAGCCTTCCCCACTGGCACTTGACCCACAGAGCCTACGCAAGACCCGTGGTGCTCCCGATGTTGACCAATGGGAGGCTACCTATTGGGAGGAACTAACTGCCATAAACGAGCACATAGTATACGTGCTCGTGGAGCTTTCCCCTAGCCGCAAGGCCACAGGGGTGAAGTGGGTTTTCCGCCAAAAGTGGAGGTGAGATGGCACTCTGGAGAAGTACAAGGCCGGGCTCACTGCCAAGGGCTTCTCCCAGGTTGTGGAGTTGACTACGACCAGGTCTTTGCTCCATTTGGCCGTTCCACCACCAGTGGGGTGCTCTTTAGCCTGGTCGCACAACATGGTTGGGAGCTCCACCAGATGGACGTGGGCAACCCATTTTTCCACGGTGCTCTCAACGGTGAGGAGCTCTACATGGTCCAACTCCTTGGCTTTGAGGATGGGATGGGCCGAGCCAGGAAACTACGGAAAGCCCTTTATGGCCTCAAGCAGTCTCCTTGGTGCTAGAACATAGAGATCAGCCGTACCCTTCTGAAGGACTGATTTATGTGTAGCACCACAGACCCGATACTCTTTATCCCTTATACTGGGACTCCCTTCACTGCGATCCTCATCTATGTGGACAACCTAATCATCGCATCTCCCGACCTTACTGTTGTTGAGCGGGTGAAGGAGTTGCTAAAGGTGACCTACAGGATGAAGGATCTCGGGGCAGTACAGGTGTTTCTTGGCATGGAGATTGAGAGCGATCTCGCACATGGCAACATGGGGGTACATCAAGCAGCGTATATTCAGACGTTAGCCAACCGCTTTGCCGATCTCCTAACGTCTATCCCCAATGCCTCCACCCCAATCACCCCACAAGGGAAGGAAAATGTGAAGGCCACTGATGCCAACACCTTGGGTGCAACGGTGGACATCACAACGTTCATCCACGTCATTGGGACCCTCATGTTTCTTGCCACCACCACATGTGCTGACATCACCTTTCTCGTGAATGTCCTTGCCTAGTTCTTACAGGCTCCACACTAGCTGCACCTTGATGCAGCCAACTACGTGTTGCGGTATGTGGTCTCCACCCTACGCCAAGGCCTCATATTCCTTCGTCAGCCGTCCGTAGTGGTCGTGGGCTACACTATCAATGACTAGGTTTGGAGCTCAGATGGGAAGAACCGCACTGCTTGGATCTCTCTCATCAAGGGAACATTAGTGCCATGGCACAAGAGGAAGCAAGGTTGTGTCACACGTAGCACAACAGAGGCAGAGTACGTGGCTTTGGATGCTGGTGCATGTGAGAGTGTCTGGCTACTTCACTTGCTAGGTGATTTACGTCAGCCTATGTCGTCTATCACCCTACACTGTGACAACAAGAGTGTCGCTGTGATTACTGACAATGATGGTGTCCACCATGCACGCACGAAGCACGTCAATGTTGAGTATCACTATGTACGTAGTTTGTTGCATGAGGGCAGTGTTCACGTCATCTTGGTCGAGACTGTAAAGCAATTAGTTGACTTCCTCACCAAGGCACTGAAGCACAACTCGTTCAAGAAGGTTGTGCGTATGGCCGGCTTGCTACCGTAAATGCAGGTCGTGTGACTCTTCCGCTTGCATGTGTTTCCATCCTCCATCCTCGTTGCACATGTAGTCTGCCTTTTTTCGCTCTTGTACTAAGTGTTGTGCCGGGGAGCATGGGGGAGCATTACGTCTACGTGTTCATGTACACTAGAACTTTGGAGTATGGAGGAGTGTTTTTGTTTTGCCCGTTCACTGCCTCACTTACTCATACTGTGACCTCTCGGCTGGTATACATATTCGTGCAAACGTCTAAGTGGATGGACGCTGATGCCGATGAGACGCTTTTTGGTGGAGTGGACATGTCGCCGTGAAGCCGAGCACGTGATTCTCCTCCACTTCGTACTTTTGACACAACACCCTCACACGGCCAGCTTCATCGAGAGTAACCCTTCGCTGTCACGTCATCAGTAGCATGCGCCCAGGTTCGGGCAGCCGTAACTCCACGTAGCTATTTTTCTTCCTGGGTCTAACTACACGACTGCGTTTGCAGTGTGGTTATTTGGGCATGGTCCAGTTTTCAGGCAACATGGACGACGTCCGGGTTTGGGGCCGTCGAGTGTCTGGCAGGGCTCACCCAGGAAATTCTTCCAGACAGGATAAAACTAGGGTTTTCCTAGTAGGCTGATTTTCTGAAATACAAGCCGCACAGAGCCGAGGTGAGGCGAGAACTGAGAGGGGTCTCAGTTAGTTGCTCAATTTTGATTCCTAATCAATCATTGCTTCCTTCCAGCTGTAAATCTGGTGCTGGCATGTGCACTTAAGAGTAACAAACCACAACTCTTAGACTTAGACACTAGTGCAGCAGACAAAGGGGACAACAGAACCGTTGTCGCTCTGCTTTAGCGACAGCGGCCAGCAACAAGCGTGGGTTCCCATACGCTACATCAACTACACTGCTGCCTCAACCTGCACACTAGATAGATTCCTTTTGGAATCTATTCTTTTGTGTTTATTGGCGTTTGAGAAGATTCTACTTGAAATGACCAAGCAAAGGTTATCAGACAGATTTTCTCCATAGCTGTAGGGAATAGAGTCTGGGAGTACAGAGATGTGCTGAAAATCTGACATTGTTAATTGATTGCGTTGCAAATGATAAAGAAAATAAGCCCGCTGGAATTGGACACTGTTGTACCGCCTGCTACTAACAATAGAGAAAAAATCAAGAGTGCAAGTGCTGTAGGTAGAACCACCATTAGTAGAGGAAAAATGACTGGTGAGCAAAGGATTTGGATAGTGTCTATATACAACGGACTTTGCACCTTGGAGTTGGATTGGATAGAGCAGATGGCCTCCCTTGGGGGCTTGGGAAACCTGCCAGGAAAGGGAGAGAGGTAAGATGTTGATGGCCATTTGCTGTGAAGAGGGGGATCAGGTTTGACCTGGGACAGAGTTTAAAAACCAAACTACTGCCTCAGAGACTCCATGTCTGTATTCACATTCACATGCAGTTGATCCCACAAAGGGTTCTTCTTGTATGCCTTGCGTGCCGCATTGTGTGCAGGAGTGTTTGAGTGCAGATCCATCTCGTCCACAGAGCGCTCGTGATAGGTGCCACAAGCGAGATAGTTGCAGACATGAAACTCGACAAACTTCTCGGCGTTGGAAAAGAGAAAGCCATGGTCTCCACGACAGACAATGGAGTAATGCATTTGACCAATTTGACGCTCTGAAAGAGATGGTATAGTGGATTAGGTTTGAAAAGTTTGAACGTTGGACGAGTGATGTGAAACCATAGCTTACCACACTGTTGATGGACAGTGATGATAGTGTGCAGATTTGTTCAAGTGTGGTTTCTCATGATGGGGAACAGCTTTGCCGTAAAAGGTATGATGATTTTTGTCACAATACTGACAGTTGATACTAGAGAAGTTGAGAGTTGCCTCTTACTTGTTGTACTCGGGGATCTTAAAGCATGGAATGAAATCTTTGAAGGTCGGATATTCCAAGTGTGCGATTGGTTTGCCCAGGATCGTGTTCGTGGTGATCACCGTCAACAGGTTAACATACAGATGAAGACACAGGAGCTTGAAAAGGGGAGGTTTCAGCTTACCAGCTTGCCGCACACGAGTGAGAGTGTAGATGAATTCACTCGGGCCAAAAGCAGATGACATACCCTTGATCGCCACAATTGGGTCGTTCGGATTATAGATCTTCTCAACATCAAACAAGGGGCAGGTGAACTTTATGATGACCACTTCGGCATGCCTTCAACCTCTGTCGGCAAAAGAGCACTTCTTGAGTATGGGCGTTGGAGGGCATGAACATTTGGATTTGAAATTGTGTGTGTGGATGTGTGTTTGTGTGTGTGTGTGTGTGTGTGTGTGTGTGAGAGAGAGAGAGAGAGAGAGAGAGAGAGAGAGAGAGAGAGAGAGAGAGAGAGAGAGAGAGAGAGAGAGAGAGAGAGAGAGAGAGAGAGA
>SZWC01038152.1:0-11099 GCA_023375785.1 Penium margaritaceum
CTATATCTATATCTATATCTATATCTATATCTATATCTATATCTATATCTATATCTATATCTATATCTATATCTATATCTATATCTATGTCTATGTCTATATGTATATCTATATCTATATCTATATCGTTATCTATATTTATATCTGTATCTGTATATGTATCTGTATCTGTATATATATCTGTATCTCTATCTGTATCTGTATTTGTATCTGTATCTGTATCTGTATCTGTACTGTATCTATATCTATATCTGTATCTGTATCTATACCTGTAATTGTATCTATATCTGTATCTGTATCTGTATCTATATCTCTATCTATATCTATATCTGTATCTATATCTGTATCTATATCTGTATCTGTATCTATATCTGTATCTGTATCTGTATCTATATCTGTATCTGTATCTATAACTATATCTATATCTATATCTATATCTATATCTACATCTATATCTATATCTACATCTATATCTATATCAATATCTATATCTATATCTCTATCTGTATCTATATCTATATCTATATCTTTATCTATATCTATATCTATGTTAATGTCTTTATCTGCCTGTATATCATAAGATATATTCTTGAAATAGGTATAGATATAAATACAATGATAGAAGTGGTTGAAGATGTCGGAAAACAATATAAATAAGCTTATATGTAGATATGATTTTCGGATATTAATATTTAAATTTGTACGAATTCTGTTCAAACAACATTTTTTTCATTTTTATTGATTTACTTCATAATTTTAATCATAAACATGTAATCATCATTACTCAGTAAGAAATTAATCTATTTTTTATGCTTAATTCACTAATTTTGTTATGATTTAATCCACATCTTTTCCATGTTTTAGTTGTTTGTGAGGATAGATGAAGAGATCATGTTGGAGTATTTTGTATGCACATTACGTATAAAAATTAGAGAGGAATCATAATGAAAAATCAAAATGAAAATTGTTCTTTGCGTATTAATTTTCTATTTTTTTCAAATTTCATTGTTGTCTTCATTGTAACCTGCGGTAAAGAATAGAATTTCTTTGAGTTCTATCTGATTTCATGAATGACATCCTTGTTTCTACGTTAAAGGAAAATGTGATCTTCTTGAACCATGCATGATGATTCAAAGTAATGATCAAAGTTGTTATGCATTGAATATTTTCACTTTGTAATAACATATTTACCCATTTTTCTGATTAAATTGTACTTTTCTTCTTGTTTTTGATAACTTTCGCTTTAGCTTTATTGCTAGATTTGGCTGAATTGATTTTTTCTACTCGTTCTTTGAAAGGCTACTCTGGAATTCAGATGTAATGCCACCTTGCGCGGTTCAGTTTGTTGCTCTCTGACCGTTGAATAGCAGTGGATCGTTCTTTTCTTCTGTTTGTAGAGGGTATTGTTTACGGCGTGGACTGTATTGCAAACCATCAGGCTTGCATCTTTAACTCTCCTTGTTTTTTATTCTATTACTTGCTGTTTTTTCGGAGTCGGATTTAGCTAGCAAAAGCTCCTTTCCACGTCTCATAGGACTTGGCCGTGAGCCCATTCCGACTGTTGACGCGTGTTTAGTCGCCATAGTTAGAAGACGTATTTCTACACATGGTTGCGGTACCCTAACGTGGATTAGGACTTCGCTGGACAACTTTCGTTCAACAAACGTTGCTGAGTTCAACTCGCACTAAGGCACTAACATGGGTCATGCCTGGGATACGCGCAAGTGCAGCATGCAGCCCTTACAGGGGGATCCGCGACATCGATAAAACCGATCCAAAAAAAAAANCAAACCCTCAACAAACCAGGCGCTCTTCAACAATTCGCATTCAACTACCGAAACGTACTGCGTCTAGGCGCACCCTGGGGTGCCTCTGCAGAGCATGGCCGCTCTCTTGCATGCTCTGTCCCCCCATTCGATCGGGCCGCGATGGTACGGATCCGACGACAAAATGGATCCTGTCCAACCAGGTACAAGCTGGATGTCCGCATGTCTCATGCACACACAGCACTTCGACATTGGCAACCGGTAGGATTTTAGAGAAAATGCTGACGAAAATCAATAAAAATGTCTTCTCCCGTGCAAAAATCGATGTTTCGACCATCCAAACCAACCAAGCAGCCGCGAGATGGGAAATGCCACTCAACTCTACATTTCAACGGCAGCCAGCCCCACCCAAAGGCCGCGGTTGGGAAGGCCTGGAAATCACTCGTATCCGTCCTTCTCTATGACAACCCACACCATGCTTCGCGGTTGCAGCGAATTGCGGGCCAATACGCGTTATGGGATGACAGGAATGTGGGATTGGCCTGTGAATCGTAAAAAAAAACAATTCCCTAGTTTTAAGCAAATGGCCTGAGTGGATTGCAGCATGCATCCAAATACCATACCATCCATTTACTTCCACGCCATGCATGATTTTCGTGCCACTTTGCAGCATGCATCCAAATACCATGACTTTGGCCATAAGATTGCGATCTGAATTGGAAATGGGGTGGATCGAACAACCAGTTATGCTTCCTAGCCATGAAACCCTAGGGTCGCGCACCTCTACTACCCACACACAAAAGTCACAACCACGCTTAACACTCGCTCCGTTTTGCCAACCCCCACTCACTTCTCCACTGTCGTTGCCCTCATGGCCTCCCAAGGCGGATGGAACCGACGAGCCTTTCTCGCTCCACGCATTGCCTTCAGTCACCCTATCCTTAATGCGTCTAGTACCTCCATGCCTGGTTCCTCCTCCATCGTGAACCAACCTATGAGAGTCGCATCCCAATTTAGTAGTTTCCTCCACACCTTGCATTTCCACAGCCAAGTCCGAAACCCCATGGGAAGCGACCTCATGCGCACGCCGTCAGCTCCTAAGAGGCAAGCAGTTCCCACGACGAACGTGTGTGTGCGCCAGACAACGAGGGCATGAACGACATCGCATCAACGTAAACAACTCGCTCAGCTTTGTTGGCTCGTAGGGGAGGTGCGTCAAATGGAAAAGAGGGTCCCAAATGAAGGGATGCCCAGTACACAAACTACTTGCTACAGAGTGTCATCGTACAACTAGCGCACGTGCGATGCGCAAAATACATGACAGCCATCCACTGGCATGGCATAATGACAAGGTTCCACATGTTCGTTCATGAGAAGAGGCGGAGAGAGAAGCTACTGCTAGTGCACTATAAAGTTAAGCCACTTCAGGATCGCATGAAGACGCTCAAAGCCGGGTACCGAGCTCCATGCTTCCATAAGAAGATTAGTGGAGTTGGTTCAGTTCAGGGCAAGCCCATTTTGGAGCAGGAGGTGTGGGCTAAGTTCAAGAAGAAGACTAGGGAGGGTTTAGAGGCTTGGAAGGAGCCGGCTTGCCTTTGGTTGGAGGAGAGTTATGCATGTTGCCCACAAGAAATGGCCACCGGAGCTCGTGGATAGAACATGACAGCCATCGCCGCAAACGCAAAAGCATGAGGAGAGGCATGTTACATGTCTAAGGAGCCACCTCTACAACTGGTGCTGCCCAACCCGGTGTAAGAGGACGTTGAAGGAGACTAGGATGTCCTTCTCCTCAAGGGCAACACCATGCCCATTAACACCTAAACCTGGCCAAAGACATAAGTATGGCAAGAATAGTACTACGTGGGACACGAGGCTTGGAAGCTATTGCGTAGCGTATGCGAAAAGATACCTTACCAAGCTTATGGTGGGTGGTGACGTTCAAGACGTGGCGGCGTATGAGAGGGCGCAATGCGGCCACCGAATGCTGGCAAGACGAGCATCACCGGACATTGATGGTGGTAGCAACCATGCATGTATGATTGGGTCTCAAGCCCTTGCAATGGTACGAGCACCAGTTTCCGCTCCTACAACATCAAGTGATGCCGAAGCAAGAGAGGCTACTATAAGGGCTACAAAAGCAAGGGCATGTACTACAGGTGTAGGAGCTGTGGTAACCGAGGGTGCAATAGCCGAGGATGGAAGAGGGGGAGCAAAAGTAGAGGGTGGAACAGAAGGAGGTGGTGCTTATGGAGGTGATGCAATGGGAAGTGGGAATGCTACTACCAAGGCAGGTGGTGTGGGGGCTAGTTTAGGGGATGAGAATGATGTTCTGGGAGGAGGTGTGGGGGGTGGGAATAATGCTACCGAGGGTGCCGATGCTGCTAATACCAAGGCAGTAGTAACTGGAACTAACACATATGGAGCTATGGGTGAGGAAGCTGAAGGAGGGGTTGCACATCATGACATTTCTGCAAATGTGGAATGGTAGTGTGGGGAGAGAATAGGCATAAACCTAGGGAGGGTACGTTCAGGTCATACTGAAGGGCGTAGTGTGGCTGAAGGAGCACTAAATCTTGAAACATGCCTAAAACAGTTTCATGGTGTTGACTGCAATGTGTGGCTTCACAAGTCATTCCACATTGTGAATGATGTGCTTGAGATTTATAATGTTAGGAAAGAAGAAATCCTCAATGAGCTCACTATCAAGCAATAAAATGTGGAATTCTGAATCAATTCAAAGAGAACCATGCAAGAGAAGTGGTGTGGCTAAATGCGGGTAAGTTTGTTTTTCCCAATGAAGTGTTCTGTTGTGTTGTTTTTGGCAGGTACGTGCAACCATTAATTCTAGCACTTGCCTCCCTTGTGTGGTGTGTCATGCAAGTTCAAAACTGTGTAACACTATGGCTGAAGGCCTCTCAGAAGCAACAATAATGATGGGATTCCTGTTAGGGTTTGTTACTTGCTTTCTCTCTGCAATAGTCAAGGATATGGGTGGTTGTAAGCAACGCAAAGTAACTCTAAAGAGTCATGCTGTGAAGGTGGCATACGGTGGAGGCTACAAAACAAGCACATAACTTATTACTATTTCTCACACTTCTATTCCTCCAATGTCATCCACTCTTTCTACTGCCAGTCATCTTTCTTTCATTGTTTACATGCATGATCAATGGAATGGCATGGTGGTATTGTAAAACCTTGGAAATTGGTACAAGTGTTTTCCATGGAATGAGCCTCAACACAATGCAAAACATGAAACAAAAAACAACATTACAATGTCCAAGGACACAATATGGTTACAAAAACATGTCATGGTGGGCCATGAGCATGGACATCACATTTGATGACATATCCTAAGTACATCTCCCTTGGTACAGTATCCCTCTTCAGCCTAGCCTCAAAGGGGGCTCTCTTTCATCTTCAATTTCATGTGGTCCAGGCAGCCATGTACTGACATCATCAATATTCACACAATAGTCCTTGTTCCATTCACCATGCTATAAGCTGAACTTGATGAAGACGTTATGGGAGATGCAGCAGGCTGCAACAATGTCACATTGTGCATCCAAAGAGAATCGTTCCATGTCAATCAAGATCTTAAACTTGTGATTCAACTACTTAATAACCTACTCAATTGTGATGCACAGTGACCGGAGTCGTAAGTTGACTAAGTCCTATGCAGATTCAAGCTGAAGCGTATGTTGTTAACGTCTTCACACAAATGATCACGTACACCACAATATGGCATAATGAGGCTATCCGACAAAGGGAAGCAAGCATCTGGTAGGTAGTTTCTATTTGGTGGGACTTAAAAGTTGTCATTGCTCACGTCAAGATACATAAGGGAATCATGTGCACTCCCCTCGCACCTACCATGTAACAAACCTATCCTCTCATCCAGTTCATTGCAATGAACACATTGTATGCATTTTGGCCTTTCTTATTCTAGTTTGGCCCCTCGTCATCCTTTCGATTACACATAAGAATGTGGGCACCATGAATAGCTCTAGAGGCTATTCTTGAACCGTGGCATGAAGCGACGTGACTTGGGGATCTTTGCTAGAACATTTTCTTGGTGGAGGAGCCTGATCGTAGAGGTTCTTAGTTATAGGATGCGGTGCATGACCCAACGTGAGTGCTGCATAATGGTCTCTTTTTATTATTCGAACACTTTTATAAGGCAACGTTGGCCTTTGTTGCCTCGCATGTGGTTGATGAACATGGCGAATAATGCCTCGATGGAGACACTCCACATCCTAAACAATCTTACCACTTGAAGAAGTGGAATAATGGTGTTTAACCGCTACAGATTAAGACCAAGGACATCGTAAACCCTAGTCTCATTAACATGGAGCGTAGGAGCTTGTCTATGTAGTTATCTCCAGTCAACAATCTTGTAAGGTAAGGCTTCTTCATGAAAGGAAGCAATGCAGATGATGGTGGCCAAAACGAGAAGTTGCTCAATGATCTTCATGGGGTCCATGGCAACGTTCATGGAAAACAAGAGATGTGGCTTGTCCATTCTAGTGGTCTCGAGCGTCAAGTGAAAACGCGTCTACTATTAGTGAGAATGAGAATTTGGAGGCCAAAACCCTAATGCGCACGTTTGCCAACTCAACGCAAGCGCTCAAGCGAGCATACACGTGTGGTGGAAACCAAATGAAAAACAAATGATGGCTGCCGTTGGAATTCTATTCATAGAAGAATTTTTTTGTTGAATCTTCCTTGCTAATCCAACCCCCACATCAGAAGCTGTTGTGGAAGCTTTGTTTTCTTCCATGAGAACAGAAGGAGGGCTAATTAGACCCTATCCTAATCCAACCTTGTCGCAGCCAAAAGCAAAACGGATCGCCTTAACAGGCGCTTTGCCCTCCCTTCACCTCCCGCTCACTCTCTCCCTCTATGTTGGCTTAGACACAAGAAAAAACGCTCAATTACTTCATTAGGAGGGAGGGAAAACTTGAATTTTCATACGTGATTCCATCGTTAACTAATTTCAAGTTGTGGTCTCTGAAAAAACGTCTTCGTCATAAATAACCTCAATCTTCATTTAGTCTTTTTCTCGATGATTTTTAAAAACTCATGTAGGCTCAAACATATAGAGAAGATCTTTCCTAACGAAAAACAATGCATCACAGAACAAAATGTCTATTTTGAACGACCAAAACATTTTGAACAAACACCATAGCAAACCTAGATGAATCAAAAATGAAAAAAGGCTTCATAATAATTTAAATTCACACAAAATAACTTATCTACAAAACATTCAATGAATGAAAATGAATATGAAAGAGTTTTAGTTTTTAATGCAGGGAAGTAACGATCGAATGACCTTGTAAACATAACATCAATGTGTGAAATCAAACAAAAAACATAAAACACTTCATGCCACAGTTTACACAAATCATTGAAGAAACAAATTTATCCATGTTGAATATATTATAAATAGTTTAAATAAAAAAATATCTGTGTTTTACTTCAACAATATTCTCTAAAATCAAAATTCCATTTTACCCATTTATAAACATTCAATCATGCAATACACATAATAGATTATTTATCAAATGTTAATCACTCAAATCTCTTAAAACATTTCATTGGAGTAAATCCTTATCATTTTTAAAAAGTTTGATCATAGCTTGAAATACGTATAAGTGTTCTTACATTAAATTCCCCAAAAAATGTTTTGTTAACACCATAAATCATCCATAACTTGTTATCATTGTATTTTCATATCAATGATTAACCACAAAACCTTCATCCTTTGAATATTTTTCAATGTCATTTCTGTATTTTAATTTTTCTCTTATCATGAACAAGAATATCAATTTTCTCCATTTTCAAAATACGACTGGAATGGAAAACTCACTTTCTCAAATGTGAAATGGTATATTTTGCACATCTCTAGTGCATCATAAGGCCCGTGTATTCAACTGATAAAACTCATCATCCATCCAGGATCATTAACCTTTTTTCTTGGGTCCGGACTTTTCCATCGTTAGGTTTTGAAAATATTTTTCCCTCTTCATGTCTTAATGAACGAGAAGAATACTTTTTTGTTATGTCAAAAACAATCTTGGATTTTTTTTTAATTTTTTCAAAGTGCTAAGAAATAATTATCCCCATTTCCAAACCATTGTATTGTTGTGCAAAAAAACCAATATAGCCCCATTTCCCTTTACGTTGGAACTGAAAACCCCATTCACCCCTCTTGTAGAATGATAAGCCCCATGCGCAACTACGTTGGAATGATAATCCTCATCTGACCCTACATTGGAACGAGAATCCAAATCCGCCTTTACCCCATGACAAGAAGCCTTATCCACCCCTGCCTCAAAAAAATAAACCCCATCCGCCCCTTCTTTGTAGACATGGGTTAGAGGCGTAAAAGAATAAACGGTACACCCCTCTTGTTCGTAAAAAGACAACATGTCAACGTTGGATGGCATACAACGTCGATACGCTAACGTTTCCTTTTTCTTCCCTACCAATCACAAGCGCCTTTATAGAGGGGTTTGTGATTTTTCAAAAGTGGTTTGTAGGGTATTTGCATGGGGGGACTCTTAATCTTTATGTGTTGAAAGGGAACCTGTTGGGCCCGAGTACCATGGGGCTGAGCAGGTGCTCGTGTAAGAATAAAACCGTAAGAATCCAAGTGTAAATTTAAGGTGGGTTTATGCATGGTTTGTACGTATCAAACATGGGTAAAAAGCAAAGCAAAATGGAAAAAGGAACAAATGAAGGGCTTTTAACTTATTGTTTTTGAAGTGGCATGGATTTTAGCCGATGAGAGTCAGCCAGAATCACTAGTGCTTCCCCCTCCCCCCCCCTTCCCTGTAACGTTTCTCACCCATTGCAACGCGGCCCTCTACTACGAGGGCCATGATCGACATGTGGGTGGGCTTATGGGCTACAAAGGGTGGAAAGGGGGGGTAGGGGGGAAGTGCTAGTGAAAATATTTGAGACCCACCCCACCCACTCCCCCCCCCCCCCCCCCCCCCCCCCCCCCCCCGATCTTTGCACCCTTTTATTGGATCACGACCCTCCATCGTGATGCCCGTAATGGAAGGCCAGGATGTAGCACCACATGCCCAATTTCTCCATGCTCGTGCAAAGACATGAATCCTTGTCTAAGCATGGTGAAAAAGAGTGGGCGGTTGGCGCATTTTCTTACAAGTCGAGGGCGGATGAGGATTTCTACTCTAGGACAAGGGCGGATGTGGATGTTCCTTTGGCTGAAGGGGAATGAGGCTTATCTTTCTCGCGGGGGGCCAGATGGGGCTAAGTGTTTTGACCAAGGAGCAGATGGGGCTTATCGTGTTAAACGGAGGGGTGGATGGGGTTAATTGTTCCAATAGAGAGGCATATGAGTGTCATGGGTGACAAAATAAGGGATCTTTGTTTTCATTGTATCCTATTTTGGAAAATTTTAAGGTCTTAAAGATTTGAGTTTGATTGAAAAATCACGTCACATGTGTTAAAATAATAGTTAATCATAAAAGATAAGTATTCATCTTTCACCATTTTTCATTTACGTTTTTGCATGAATAGGTCACTTCTAGAGTAATGTAATATTTCCATTTTTTCATGCTTAAATGAAAATATCTTTAATTCTAGCTTTTATTGACTTAATTCATCAATAAAAACTTACGTTGATTTCTGAATGTTTACTTTTGATGAAGCATGTTTTTTATTTGATAAACTTAGATAGAGGTATGCTTACTATGCATTGTTTTGTCATACATTATAGACGAGTGATTGCCTTATTGCAAAATTGTAGAATAAGAAGGATCATCATTATAAGTTTGAGTATGTAATGAATGTTTAGAATAAATTTGGAAAAAAATCGCAAAGATTGAGATTAAACATTGCTAATAAGGTTTGTGAAGAGACCAATGATGTGAATAGTTTGTGACTCAAATTTTCTAAGACAATTAAAATCTTAACATGGCCTTTGAAGGTGATCAGCCCTAGTTTTGCCTTACCCGCCCTCTCCCACGATCAGTTGGCTTTGAAGTAGGGAAAAAAAGTCGGGCCCGATCGCTTTTGATGCGAAGAAAGAAAATGACAAAAGAGAGCCAATGGGGTGTAAAGGATGGAGAAGAAAAGGAGGATGGGAATGGATATTAGAGGGTCTTGTTTCGCCCATGACTATGATCAGCATGTTTGTCGTGCCAATCCCATAATGTCCAACACATGACACTTTTTTGTGAGGAATCGGGAGCGGAAGGAGATGGAGCAGCGACCAATCTTAAACCTTGGTGGATTGCATGGCATCGCCTGAGGGGGGGGTGCTATTTTTGCATGATTTCTGTATGGGGTGTGATTTTTTGCAGGGCTTCGTTTTTAAATAGTATCTTAGAAGTGGTCTTTTTAGAATGTCCGCTTTTGGGGGAGCTATTCTTTAACCTCGCAATAGGGGAACATCATGCTTACGTGCTACTTTCAAAAGTGCGCTATTTCTGCTTTTTCTGGAGGGCGTAGGTGGGTACGGCAGGCAGCGTAGGTGGGTGTGTCACGATCCACTCAGTTCTTCACATTCAGGCCCCCAATCATGCTCGCTCACCTTCCTGGCCGGCCGTCCAATTCGGTTGTACGCACCTGACGGGCTTCCTTCCGCCATTTCCTCGCCGCTGTTCACATGTTTTCCTCCTTTCCTCTCCCTCCCCCTCCGTCGTCACTACACCCTGGTGTTTAGGCGAGCAACCACTTGAAAGGTCAAGCGGCACGAACAAGTCTCAGAAGCCATCGGTGTCCACCCCTTAGCTTCAGCATGAGCCGCTTCAGCCGGTTTGCTTCCTCGCTACTCAAAGGAACCTCCTCCTCGTCGACATGGCCGTCCACAACAAGCACGGCTGAAATGGCGACGACAGCAATTGCAGTGGCGAGGTGAGTGGCGTGGGACACACCTCCATTTGCATCTGCTGCGACTTCTCATGCGTAGATGTACTCCTGTCCGTCGTTTACTGGTGCGTGCGGGCGTACTGGCGGGGCTTGCGTGCTCGCAGTCCGTTAATGCGTGCGTGCGTGCACGTGTGGCGCGCATGTGTGCGTGCAGCTGAGGGTAGGTTTTGTGTGGGTGTACTTGTGGTCACGGCGGTGGGCTTGCATGTGCCTGCCGCTAGTCTGGTGGCTTGTTTGCAGAAATCTACAGATCCGCACGCATGTTTCTTACTATCAGGCGTGTGGTTGTCTGTCTGCCCCTCTCCAAGGTCTGACCCTTCCATCACACCTTCGTCATATCCTTCCGCTCCCTTGCCATGCCCTTCCTATGTGCCCCTCCAAATCCTTCTTTCACCATGGTGCTTTTTCCACTACTGATGTCCCCCCCCCCCC
>SZWC01038158.1:0-14065 GCA_023375785.1 Penium margaritaceum
CTCTCTCTCTCTCTCTCTCTCTCTCTCTCTCTCTCTCTCTCTCTCTCTCTCTCTCTCTCTCTCTCTCTCTCTCTCTCTCTCTCTCTTATCCCCTTTCTCTGCCTTCATTGTGCAGTTTGCAAGCAGCTGCAATGAGAAGAAATAGGCCTTGAATCCAAAGTACAAAAGTGCCTCATGCGATAAGCAACGTATATTATTTGTTAAGCGCACAATCATCACACGGTAAGATCAATGGAGGACCTCAGAAGTGTGCGTCAAATAAATATTCACACACGAGTATATGGGAATGCTTGCAGAACTTGCATGACTGAATGTGCACAAGTGCAATGTCGGGCCGGATATGCGTACACCTTACCATGCACGTTCCCATGCAATTCTGAAGTACACTTCATGGTTGCAAGGGAGGTGGGGGGAGGAGGAGCGGTGGCAGGAGGAGTGACTGAACACATCAAGTATGTCCAACTTTGACAGGACCTAGTTCTTGGAGCCACGAGGTAGACATTGAACCATTCGTTGTCTTAAAATACTCAGTTAAGGTCAAGCATAGCCCACTTAGGGTAAATAACACTACAACAGGTCACCTAATAGTCATGATCCATTTGATTTTGTAGATCATGTATTTTTATTCAGGTATTAAATTGAAAACATCCAAGTTGGTTCTCCCATGGTTTTTTTGTACCTTACATATCTTTCACACAAGCATTTGTCTCATATCCGCTTGAAACTTCGGAAACAAGACAATATTTTTTACAATTTCTACATTTTAAAATTTTTTTCAACACTTTGTTTTTCCTTTTTGTAACACTTTACACTTGTCAAAATCTTATTCATTCCCCACGCAAGTTTTGTTAGAAATGGGGCCAATCGGCTCAATCATAGGTCCACAGGATCAGGCATGGAGAAAATACCAAATGCATGTTCCGATGATCGATCCAACTTCACCACGTGAAAGATCAAGTGGCAAGTTGTCGACGGTCCAAGTTTCGGGCCGATCCAATGGTCAGATGGGGAGAAATGAGTTTCTAAAGTTTTCAGGGTCATGTACCACAGGAATCTGTGCCAGGGGTCCATGCCTTCATCTCAAAAGGAAAAAGGGCAAAACTTCCAAGGTCAAGATCAGCTGAAGACGATATCCAAAAGGGCTATTGGTACTAGTTTTTCCTTGCCAGAGCGTGCTGACAAGGATAGATAGATTTGGCCTTACTTTTTAGGTGAGGTGTGATCCTCTTGATGGTTTGGTGTGCTAGCCGTGGACACATGGCGATTTCCCATGTGATTGTGTGTGAGGTGACCACTAAGAGTGCAACATGAGAGCATGCTTTAGCTCTCTAGGTCGTGTGTGATTGGGTAGCCTGATTGCTAGGCTGATTGCCTCTCTTGTGTGAGCTTCTAGTGTGGTGTGAGTGAGACTTGGCCTCCATGGCCATCGAGTGTGGCTTTTTAGAGGGCAGACATGCCCATGCTCTTACAACTTATTTACTTCCTTGTTTTGAGTGATGAAACAAGTATTATATAGTGCATCCTATGCCTTTCCATGCTCAAGTGCTCGCTTTTCAATTGTTTCCCCTCTCTCCAAGATCCAACACTTGGTATCAGAGGTAGATTATTCCAGTTTCAGACAGCGCAGGCCGTCACTTTGACGACGTTGAATCGGGTTCAAGCCTGTACCAAACTTGACAATTGACCAATTTATCTTCAATTTTCCAAGACAAGTTTTTCAACAAGTGCAAGATCGCGAAGATCCAACGGCCGGATTATGAGTTATGCCCAAAACAAGGTCAGCTTGTGCAACTTCCTTCTCTTGGAGTAAGACATTCGCCTTGTGCTAGCCATAACTCCCTTGTTTCTTTGTCCAAATTTTAAAGCGGCATATGAAAATTGCATGATTTTTCCTAAGCTTTCCAGTGGTGCCACTTGTTTTGCATTCCATTACTACGTTTAGGAGAAATGTTGTTTACAAAGTCGCTGATCTGAGCTGCAGTAGGGGCAGCAGCATACCAAGTTTCCAAGAGGGCAGATCACCGAAAATCCTCTGTTGATGACCCTGTTTAAGGTGTCTATCTGCAAGTTTTTGAGCTGAAATTTCCTGACTGAAACTGTAAGAAAAACTGAACTTCCCAGTCTCCTGGTCTCCACAGCCCATTTTCTGTCAGGCAGTTTTCTGGCAGAAGCAGCAGCAGGAGCAGGGGTAGCATCGTCGTCCAAGGACAGCGCTGAGTATGACCAAACCTCAAATGGCAGCAGCAGCCATTGTGACAGCCGTCCAGCCTCTTGAGAGGCTGGAAGGACGTGCCAACTTTGCCTTTTGGAAGATCCGCACCCGCCTTCTCTTGGAGGAGCGGGGCTTGTGGGACGTGGTGAGCAACGAAGAGCTAGCTCCAGTTTTGCAAGCAGTGGGCACCACCGCAACATAGGTGGTGGCGGGCAAGACGCTGCAGAAGGGTGCAGCTGGTGCAGATTCATCTGCAGTTGCAGCAGCAACGTCTGAGGAGTGGAGGAAGAAAGACAAGTAGGCCTACAGGATGCTTGTCAACACCATCTCCAACCTGCATCTCCAATGTATGAGGTTGACAACAACGGCAAAGGAGGGGTGGGACGCATTGTACAAGAAGAATGAGAGTAAGGATCCAGCCTTCGTCATGCTTTTGGAGGAGAAAATGATGGCATTGAGGATGCAAAGTGGTGAGGGAATGGAGGCGTATCTGCACAAGGCCAAGGACCTTGCTAAGCAGCTGAAAGCAGCCGGGAACCCTGTTGAGGAGACTCGCTTCATCCTCCTCTTGCTGAGGGGTCTCCCCTTAAGATATGACATGATGCGGGAGACGCTGGAGTGCCAGCCTACTCTCGACCTTGACTTCATTTGCACTCACCTGGTGCAGGTGGAGTTGCGTTGCAACGCAGTAAAGCGCAACGGCGGTAGCAGCGAGACAGAAGCAGCCTTTGTGGCCATGGGTAATCGCGACCAGCAGCAACAATCAGGGCACCAGAGAGGCAAGAAGAAAGGCAAGTACCACCACTGCCAGAACTAGGGGCACTACAGGAAATAGTGCTTCAAGTTCAAGAGGGACCAGAAGGAGGAGAAGCAGCAACAGCAAAAGTAGCAGTCTCCACAGTAGCAACAACAGTCTCCACAGCAACAACAGTAGCAGCACCAGTCACAGCGGCATCAGCAGATGCAGCAGGACCATGCTAAAGTGTGCCACTTTGGCAACATGAATGTCAAGGAGGTGTGCGACCACCTCTTCATGGCGAAGTCCAACATCTCGCAAGTGGAGAAGGCAGACCTAGCATGGTACAAGGACTCAGGGTTCACCAAGAGTTTGACGCACCACAAGGAGTAGTTCACGCAGTTGCTATCCATCCCTCCCCATACTATTGCACTGGGTAATGATTGCATGGTGTATGCTGAGGGGATAGGGATTGTAGAGATGTGGCTTGAGACTCCGTGTGGCATGAAAGTGGAAGTGTTCCACAGATTGTTGTATGTACCCAATGCTGCATTCAACCTCCTCTCCGTTTCCTCTTTCACAAACACAGGACTGCGTGTCATCTTCGACAATGACTATGGCTACATCCTCAATACATACACGGGGGAGGAGCTGGCCAGATTGGTGAAGGAGGGCGACATGTACCGGCTACTTGGGGCAACCAAGGTCCCGCGTGAACAGAGCCTTACAATGGTGGTGCAGGCCACAGATGGCGAGATCTAGCATGCACCCTACGGCCACATTGGCAAGCGCGCTTTGCAGCAGCTACAGACAACGCAGATGGTGCGCGATCTGTCAACCATCTCCAACTTCTAGCAGTAGTTGTGCATCGGTTGTTCGGAGGGGAAGCAGCACCGTGAGGTGTTCTCTGGAGTAGGAGACCGTGGGAAAGAGGTGCTGGAGCTAGTGCACACGGACTTGTGTGGCCCCATGCAGACCCAGGGCTTTGGAGGCTCTAGGTACTTCCTCACATTCATTGATGATTTCAGCCATTTCATTGCTGTATAAATCCTTGCCTCCAAGAACCAATGCTTTGACAGGTTCAAGGAGTTCAAGGCGATGGTGGAAAACCAGACCAGGAAGAAGATCAAGGCGCTGCACAGCAACCATGGTGGCGAGTACCTGAGCAAGGAGTTCCAGGTATACCTTGCAACAACAGGAATCAAGCCGCAGCGCACTGCGCCATGCTCGCCACAACAGAATGGTGTAAGAGAATGTGCCAACCAGACGATCGTGGAGTCGGCATGCTCCATGCTGCACGCAGCCCGGCAAGCCTACGACTTTTGGGCT
Source organism: Penium margaritaceum (assembly GCA_023375785.1). Taxonomy (NCBI): domain Eukaryota; kingdom Viridiplantae; phylum Streptophyta; class Zygnematophyceae; order Desmidiales; family Peniaceae; genus Penium; species Penium margaritaceum. The sequence continues at coordinate 4,278 of SZWC01038158.1, forward strand.
GAAGCTGTACGCACAGCAGTCTACATCAAGAACCGTAGCCCAACAAAGGCGCTAGAGTAGATGACGCCGTACGAGGCGTGGTTCCGCAAGAAGCCTAGCATGGGCCGCCTGCGTACCTTTGGCATCCTGGCGCACATGCATGTGCCTAAGGAGAAGCGACAGATGCTTGATGCCAAGAGCACGCAGATGCTGATGATCGACTACGATGTGGCAAGCAAGGTCTATCGTCTCTACAAGAGGGATACGGGCCACGTCATCATCTCCAGGCACATCATCTTTGACAAAAGCAATGTCATCAGTACCAATATTGTTTGTGAGGAGGCAGCAGAACCAACAGCTGACAAAGCAGTGGGAGCAACTGATCCAGTCATCCTCTCCCCTGACCCTTCATCAACTGTGACATTGGGAGAAGTACCCTACTCTTCCATGTATGATACAACAGATACAGCGGCCTCATAAGCAGTAGCAGAGAAGGTGGAAGGGGAAGCACCAGCGGGAGAGGCAGCGGTTGTGCCAGCAGCTCCGCGCCAGCCACCCGTTAATGCACTAGCTACAGGTCGTAGGTACCCTGTCAGGGTGCGCTACAAGCCTGGGGAACGTGCTAACTTCTGGATGCTACAGAAGCCACAGCAAATGAATGTGGCAGTTGCAGTAGATTCGGATGAGCCACGGACCTATAAGGAGGCAATGGCAGCACAAGACGCAGCAGATTGGGCGCACGCAATGCAACAGGAGATTCAGTCGCAGTTGAAAAATGGCACATGGGAGTTGACTGAGCGTCCACTGGACGTCAGGTCATCAAATGCAAATGGGTGTTTAAGAAGAAACAGGGAGCAGATGGTAGCCTTAAGAAGTACAAGGCGAGGCTGGTTGCCAAGGGGTACTCGCAGCAGGAGGACATCGATAACATAGGAACCTTCACCCCTGTTGCCAAGTTTACCTCTGTGCGCACGCTCCTTTCCTATGCAGTAGCAAAGGACTTTGAGGTCCACCACATGGACGTCAAGACGGCGTTCCTTAACGGTGACCTGGAGAAGGGAGATTTACATGGAGCAGCCAGAGGGGATTGTCGTGGATGGCCAGGAGCACCTAGTGTGGAAGCTGTAGAGCACCGTATGGCCTCAAACAAGCGTCGCGTGCTTGGAACCAATAGTTGAACGCGACGCTACAATGCATGGGGTTTGTGCGCAGCGAGTGTGACTATAGTGTCTACCGCTGGCAGCATGTGCATGAAATCCCTATCATCATTGTCTATGTTGATGACATGCTCCTCCTCTCCAACAGCATGTCCACATTACAAGAGTTCAAGGCAGCCATGTAGGAACGCTTCCAGATGTCAGATCTTGGGGAGGCCTCTTACTTCCTCAGCATTCAGATCACCCGTGACCGCAAGCTACGCACTCTCTCCTTGCAGCCAAACCACTACATCAAAGACGTCCTACAGCGTTTCGGCATGGCGGTAGCCAAACCCATCAACACGCCGCTGGAGACACAGCATTACCAAACAAAGTTTCAATACAGAATTAGATGCAGCTGAGCAGCAGAAGTACCAAGTGCCGTCGGAAGTCTCATGTACCTGATGGTGGCAACCAGGCCGGACATCGCACAAGGTGTAGGAGCTCTCAGCCAGCACTTGGCTAATCCCGGACCTGAGCAGCAGAAGGCAGTCAAGTGAATCTTTTGCTACCTTGCTGGCACCATCAACGTCGGCATCATCTACAACGGCAACGACAGCAACATCATCGGCTATGCAGATGCAGATTGGGCTTCCAACTCTGAGGACCGCAAGTCCATCTCTGGGTATGTGTTCCTCATGAACGGCGGAGCCATCAGCTGGTGCAGCAAGCGGCAGGTGGTTGTGGCCACCTCCAGCATGGAAGCTAAGCTCTGCTCAGCTCAGCTTTGCGGCCAAGGAGGCAGGCTGCAGCGTCTCATGGCGGAGATGAGTGGGAGTGCAACAGTGCCTGTGCCTATGCACGTTGACAACCAAAGTGCAATCGCACTCGCCAAGAACCCAGAACACCATGCACGCACCAAGCACATCAACATTGCATATCACTTCATCAGGCAAATGGTGTAGGAAGGTGTCATCAAGCTGGATTTCATTCCAACCAGCAACCAGGTCATTGATTTCTGCACCAAGCCAGTGACTCGGGAGAAGCAGTGTTTGTGCATGAAGGCATGTGGACTCAGCCTACTCTGATTGCGGCAAAGTGGGAGATTGTTAGAAATGGGGCCGACCGGCTCAATCACAGGTCCACAGGATCAGGCATAGAGAAAATACCAAATTCCTGTTCCGATCATCAATCCAACTTCACCATGCAAAAGATCAGGTGGCAAGATGTTTGCGGTCCAAGTTTCGGGCTGATCCAACGGTCAGATGGGGAGAAATGAATTTCTATGTTTTCCGGGGTCATGTACCACAGGAATCTGTGCCAGGGGTCCATGCCTTTGTCTCAAAAGGAAAAAGGGCAAGAGGTCCAGGGTTAAAACCAGCTGAAGACGATATCCAAAAGGGCCCGTGGTACTAGTTTTGCCTTGCCAGAGTGTGATGACTAGGATAGATGGATGTGGCCTTAACGTTTAGGTGAGGTGTGATCCTCTAGATGGCTTGGTGTGCTAGCCATGGACACATGACAATTTCCCATGTGATTGTGTGTGAGGTGACCACTAGGAGTGCGACATGAGAGCATTCTCTAGCTCTCTAGATCGTGTGTGAGTGGGCAGCCTGATTGCTAGGCTGATTGCCTCTCTTGTGTGAGCTTCTAGTGTGGTGTGTGAGTGAGACTTGGCCTCCATGGCCAAGGAGTGTGGCTTGTGAGAGGGCAGACTTTCCCATGCTCTTACTAGTTATGTACTTCCTTGTTTTGGGTGATGAAACAAGTATTCAAGGGTGCATCCTATGCCCTTCCATGCCCAAGTACTTGCTGTTAAAATGCTGCCCCTCTCTCCAAGATCCAACAATTTTACAGCACCTCCTTATACATTCATTACATACAAATTCACTTGACACCAACTACCTTTCACACTCCACTCGCTTCAACCATACGTGTTACACTAGTGAACCTAATCATCTCACAAGTAACTTGTTTAATAGCACATCCACACGCACTCCCCACATACACTTCCAGCACAAAACCCCTCCCACATGATTGTAGCTTTGAACATAGAACATTGCACACTAGCATGTACCTTCATCCATGCCACTCTCGGTGTTTTACACGCATCCTCATGCACTCGCCACATAAAACTCCATGAATCGACCTTGACCTTCTATAGTTCACATGCGTGAATCACTGAGAAGTCTATACAAGTGTTAAAATCTATGTCAAACTAATTGGCATTAACATGCACCTCCACATGCACTCCCCATATACACTTTTACCCCAAAACCTCCTCCGCCTCCCCTCTTGTCCATCGCTATCTCATTACACAAGTGTACATTACACTCATGAAACACTTCATCATTCATAGACTTCCTCATGCATTCCCCACATGCACTTTCACCTTGCACACCCTCCTCCCAACATGTAAGTAAAGAGGGAGATGCATAAAGTGAAAGAGAGCACAACTTCCGAGAGCCTTCACATCACAACACTTTCCTCTATAAACACGTCACCTAGTTTTTAAAACCAGTTTGATTACTCTACCTCATATTTTTAGTGTTGTGGTCAGTGGTGGTAGGGTGTAGGGGGAAGGGTTGGAGAGTGTATGTGGGAAGTGTACTTGGAGGTGTATGGCTTGGTGTGTCAGTTGTATGTGGATATGTATACTTGTGTATTTTTTGTTTGAGTTACATGTTTGAGGTTGGTTCTTTTTTGTTGGTTGAGGCAGTAAACAGGGGTTGTCATAGGTAAAACGTGTATGCAAGAAATGTCAGTGGAGGTGTACGATTGGGTTTATGGGTTGTGAACCAAAACTTCTACTTATGTATATTGGTTTGGGTGATGTGTTTAAGATTGTTTGGTGGTGGTTGGAAGAGGGAGGGGGGAGGGGGTCGGGGTTGAAATTGTGTATGGGGAGTGTAGTTGGAGATGTATTCCAAAACATGTGGGCTTTGTGTAAAGCAATACTCTTTTGTATGTCATTTTTGAGCAATTTGGTGAGTGGTGATCAGGTGTATGGGGGAGGGAGGGTGTGGAGTGTATGCAGAAATTGTATATGTGGTGTTTATGGCTAGGTGTCTGGATTGCATGTAGAAATTTTACTTTTGTACACTTATTTGATTAACATGTTTGGGGAGTGGAAAGTATCTGAGGGAAGTGTAAGTGGAGGTGTATGGCAGTGTGTGTAGTTATGGGTGGAGACATAAAAACTTTGAGTAGAATATTTGATTCTTAGGTTCACACAATAGTTTTCCCTAAGTTTTCATTTTAACAAATAATCCTGGTTGGTATGATGTAAGAGGTATGTAGGAAGGAGGGAGGCATGTGGGATGGAAGATAATGTGGAGAGTGCGTACAAAGATGTATAAATTGGTGAGTGTGATACGAGTATGACACTAAACTAGTGTATTTTATTGTGTGGATAAGGTAAGAAGTAGGAGTGAAGAGATTGGTACATTGAATTGTATGTGGGAAGTGCGTATAGAGGTGTAGAAAAGGTTGAATGTAGGGTTTTTGAGGGTGTGAACTAGTGTATATGTGTAAAGTTTTTGAAGAAGCATTCTTCGTAAACTCTCTTGTACTTCAATCGTTGTTTAGAAAGGAGTAAGACCTCTTACAATTCCACATCTTATTGGTCAGTTCTGTCTTTTTTTCTTTTGTCCTATATTCTTGCTATACATCTGCAAGGGCAAGAACTAATTCTGCAACACGCCTTCTCATCCTTTTCTGTCTATTCCCGGACTGCAACTTGAGTGGCAGTCAAGAAATCAGGCAAGTTGATGTCCGTCCCTTTGTACACACAATGGTCATGCACACTAAAAGGGCGAGTTTGGCGTGGCACCATATCCCTCTCATTTCTTCTCCGTTTGACAATCTGACAATGCCAGCAGAAAGATCATGCCACCATCTCTCTTTCCTCCAAGTTTCAACTCCATCCAACGGCTGGATCTTGAGGGGCCCTCAAAAAGAGAAAAGTGGCCTTGTTTCTGCCACAACTGATCAGAAGTGACACACTTTATGCTGAGGACTTGGCACAGCAAGAAGAAAGAGGGCCAGGAGAGAGGTCGCCACACTCCCTCCTGACCCTCCTGTCCATCCTATATGGCGGGGCATGATATGGCTGTGGGCAGGCCTCTTTAGGCATCCCACTGATCCATCCATCCACGGCCCTGTCCACTCTACTCTACTCATCCTACAACAACCATGACATGGACACGGATTGCATACATTCTGGCGTTATTTGCGGAAGTCGACCTAATTGCTTGGCAGACAAGGACCGAGAGTGTGAGCATCTGTTCCTCTCGATCTCCTGTTCTGACGTGGCAGTGGCAGAACAACAGGGATGGGTACCGAGGAACAAGAGATTGAGAGAATGGTTTATTAAGGAACGGATCAATGGGGAGACATCATGGGGAGAGCAACGGGTTGATCACATCCGTCGATTGACCGAGAGTGCAAGCACTGGCTCCTCTTGCGTTGACAAGTACCGAGGGCGTTGGGTGTCTGCCAACCTCGGCTCTAGACTGACGTCCGGTATGGTCATGACCGCCGAAGAACAGACACCGGAGTACTGGACAGACCGAGGCTCGATGAGCAGTATGCTTCTGTGTTTTCTGTAGCAGCTAGACCAATACAAATAGGTAGCTGTTTCATTTGTACTTTGCTTTGTCTATACTTTGGGGTGTCTTCTTCAACCCTCCTACAGACATCGTCAATGCCAACTCTTCAGCAGAAGATAAGGCCAGCCACCAAAGGACATGCGATCAAGCATTTGCTCTTCTAGCCATGCAACTGGAGGATTGCTTGAAGTTCCTTATGTGCGATGGCATCGATGATCTTTGTCCACGGACTGCATGGAAAGCACTGAAGGGCTGGTACCATGAAAGTCTTCTGTGTCAGCTAACTCAACACCAGACTCATCAGATGACATGGAGCAGCCCATCTATGAAAAGCTGGTCATGTGCTCTGTTGATTGTGCATATTCACTTGCTGCTGGAATCCTCGCCTGGATCATCGACTCTGGGTGCACCAAGCATATGACCTGTCAAAAGGAGTGGTATATCACCTGCACACAGTGTCCACAACCTTGTGGAGTTTGAGTGGGAGATGTTCAAATGATTCCAGCCTACGGTGAAGGGACTGTGAAAGTCCTAGTTAATCTCAAAGGACAACAGCTGACACGCACATTTGACCAAGTTGTGTATGCTCTTGAAATTGCTGCTAACCTTCTGTTTGTTGGGCGCATGAACGATAAGGGCTTCAAGGCCGTCTTTGAAGTGGAAAAAAACTGCAAAATACTGGATACAAAGGGTTACCTTGCAGCCGTGGTGAATCGCACTGGTCATCTCACAATCCTCGATTCTGAAGAAGTACCGTCAGTTATGATCTCCAGCGAACTGAGATTGCCTTCATGGTAGCACCAATCAACACCACTTCTTTCTCAGCCATGCCGCGAGCAACAGCAGAACTGTGGCATCATTGTCTGGCACACGTCAACTATGCCACTCTGGAGGAAATGGCTGAGCAACAAGCTACTTTCGATCTATCATCGGGTCTAACCAAACCCTCTGACGTTTCACTATCCAGCGGATGTCTCACAGGAAAACAACATCAAAAACCTTTCAAGTCCTGTTTCACATCCAGCTCACACTCAAGGCTGGAACTTATTCACATGGATCTATGCTACATCCGAGAAGATTCCCTGTCCAACAAGCATTGCTTTTTAGTCATTGTTGACGACTACAGCCACTTTGTGTGGGTTAAGCTGTTGCGCTACAAGAACAAAGCAGCTCATGTTATCAAGACCTGGGTTTGACAACTGGAGAACAAGGCAAACCTCAAGGTGAAGAAAGTGCGGACAGACAATGGAGGAGAATTCATGGTCAATCACTGCACTCTTATTTCAATCTGAAAGGAATCCAGCATCAGCGTGCCATTCCCTATACGCCGCAAAAGAATGGCAAGGCTGAATGCATGAATCAGACTCTTCTAGAACAAACACAAACAATGTTGCACACTGCAGCCTTACCGCCTGTGTTCTGGGGCAATGCTGTCAGCACTTCTGCTTACATCACCAACCGACTGCCCACTACCAAGCTTCCCAGTGGTGTGCACACACCACATGAAGCATGGACAGGCAACAAACCACATCTCTAGCACGTGCACATCTTCAGATATACAGCTCATGTGTGGATTTGCCTAGCGCTTCGCTCCAAGCTAGAACCAAGGTCAAAATCATGTATTCTTCTTGGATATCATGACCACTGTGACATCTACAAGGTCTGGGATCCAACAATACAGATTGCCACTCGTGCTCGACTACCCATCTTTGATGAAACCAGTTTCATCAAAATAATTAGTCTTCTCACCACAACGATCAATACCATCTACAAAGATCCGGCACCTGAGTCTCTCCAAAATTTCAATGTTGATCTTGTCGCAGATGAGCATGAGGAATTCCTTCCCCCAGTGGCACCTCAAGGGCATGTAAACGTAGCTATAGCACCAGCATCAGCTCCAGCTACAACAACTGCATCCTCCGCCATTCCCGGTTTCCATCATTCTACGCCCCCGGGTACAGAACCTACCTATTTCCAACTGGCCATGGTCACCACCGCTGACGGTGATGACGAAGCTGCCTTCATCACTCAGGTCGTCCATCCCATCAGCTACAAGGATGCCATGCATTGTCCAGATGCTCATTACTGGCAGGTGGCAGCTCAAGAAGAGTTATACCAGCTTCAAAAAAAAGACACCCGGGATCTCGTGCCGCAGCCACTAGATCAACCAGTCGTCACTTGCAAATGGGTCTTTTGAAAAAATCTCAACAGTGCAGATGAATTTGAACGCTCCAAAGCATGTCTCATAGCCCGCAGCTACAACCAAGTGCTAGGTGTCAACTACATCGACACTTTTACACCTGTGGCTAAGTATTCAAGTATTCATGTCATCCTGTCACTTGCTGCTGCTAACAACTGGGTTTTGCACCAGATGGACGTCAAGCGCGCCTTCTTGAATTGCAAATTGAACGAGACAATCTACATGACGTAACGTGAAGGCTTCATTGAACCCAGCAAAGACCATCTACTGTGTCACCTCAAACGCTCTCTCTACGGGCTAAAGCAGGCGCCGCGACAATGGAACCTGAAGATACACAAGTTTTTCCTCGTCAAAGGATGCACTCGCCTTCACTCCGATCACTCAGTCTATTTTTTATCCGGCAATGAGACCTTGGATATCATCCTCTATGTCAACGATCTCATTCTTTTTGGGTCCTTGCTCTCTGTCACTGTTGTTTTCAAGCAACAGCTGTCTCAACTCTTTGAAATGAGTAACATGGGCCCCTTGAACTACTATCTTGGCATTTGGGTATACCAGCCTGCAGGATGTGGTGAGATCTAGCTCAATCAGGCCACTTACACTCAAAGTTACTGAAAATCTCTAACTTGGAAATGCCAACCCCATGGCTACTCCATTGGTCACTCAACACGGCCTCACAAAGGTCCCTGCACCCAGTGACATCCTTGCTCACGCAGCGGCCAAGGTCTTCCCCAGCATGGTGGGATCCCTGATGTATGCCTCTGTTTCCACACGACCTGACCCTTCTTATGATGTTGGCATCCTCAGCCAAGGTTGCCAAAATGCTAAAGACGGTCATATTGTTGCTGCCAAACGCAGCATTTGTTACCTGCACTCCATGGCCATGCTTGGCCTTCACTATTCTTCCACTGGCGACGACATCCTGCGTGGATTTTGTGACACGAATCTTTCTGGAGATCACGCCACCAGCCGGTCTACCTCTGGCTATGTCTTTCTTCTCAGTGGCGGCCCCGTCAGTTGGCGCTCTGAGAAGAGGTCCGTGGTTTCTCTCTCTTCTGTTGAAGCTGAATACATTGCAGAAAGCGAGGCCACTCGCAAAGCCATCTGGATCCGCATGCTGCTGTCTGAACTCGGATTTGATCAACTGTCTGCCACTCCCATCCACAGTGATGACGAGGGCGCCATTGCACTTTTTGAAGATCCTGTTCTTCATGATCGCTCAAAACATGTGTAGCGCCAGTACCACTATGTTCATGACACCATCGCAGATGGAGAAGTCTGCATGCTCTACATCCCCACCGAGCTCCAGACTACAGAAATCTTCACCAAACCGCTCTCTACTCACTGACATGCTGCTCTTTGCGCTCGCCTTGGTCTCGTATCCCTGCCTTCTCCCTCTATCTCTGGGTCGTCTCCTTCCATCCTCCCCAAATGAGGCGTTGGGATGGATGGAGACCACTGTCGGCAGCGCCGCCCCGGCGTTCCGCTTCCGTGCTCTCCAAATGAGGCGTTGGCACAGACGCGGGACGGCCATGGCTTTCATGCCCCCTCTCAAACCTTCTCGTGCTCCTCGCATGGCCTTCCGGGTTCCCCCACATGAGGCGTTGAACGTGGTGGCCATGCGCGGCGCCACCGCACCTATCGTGCCTGCTTCTGCTTGCTTCTTCTGCCCAGGCTCACTACTGCCTGCACGCTCCCCCTTCGCATCGTGTTTCCAACTCCGCATGCGCTCCGCGTGCTTTGGTCCTCGCTACCTGTCAATCTCCTTGACTCCTTGACCGCTCCCTCACCCGGAAAACTTCTATTTCTGTCCGTATGCTCTGCTATCACCGGAGGGAGGGGGGGGGGGGGGGGGGGGGGGGG
>SZWC01038160.1:0-14064 GCA_023375785.1 Penium margaritaceum
ACACACACACACACACACACACACACACACACACACACACACACACACACACACACACACACACACACACACACACACACACACACACACACACACACACACACACATACACACACACACAAACATGCACACTTGGGATTGTTGTTGCTTGAGTCAAGAGACACGAGTATCCTTAAAGGCTACGTGAAGGAAACCGTCAAGAATTCAGGGGATTTTGAGATTATGGAGGCGCATCTTCATGAATGTATAGACATTTTTTAAATTCAACTGAACAATTTTGAAATATCCATATAATTTGCAATAGGTCTTTCAATACTTCTAAACTGTGTTTGAACCTGTAAGATGTTGTAGTATGGAGCAACGGGGATAGGAGAAGTCGGCCAAAAAACCTTTGGGCACGTGGGGTAAACCTCTGGAGGTTGATTCCATTGTGGGAAAAAAATATAAGGACAAAAATACCCACACACAGATTTGAGGGACTCGTTTACGTTAGGGATGCTACTGTTATGTTTCATATGTACACAACTCTCTTTACTTCACACCAGGGAAACGTTTTCTTACATTGATGGCCCATTACATGTCAACCTTGGAGTTTTACGTCGTTCGGCTGAGTACGTATTGCCCTTGAGTGTTTTGTTCCAAATGGTTTGGAAAAAAATCTTTCCAAAAGTGTTGAAGAACTATCACAAACCGTATTGATCTTCTGGTACTGTTATGATAACTCTCGGACGACGTTAGACACAAACAACATTTCTTGACTCCCCTCTAACGTCTTGGTAGAGTTACTCGAGGTAGCCTTTCACGGCGACACGTTGTACATGTCACTTCACTTGAGCTCCCAAGACCCCAAGTTTATCTTGTTTGTGACTTTTTCTACATGACTGTTTCAACATTTTTCATGCAGGTAATTATTGTTAAGAAATTTTTATCCATGTGCCTTCATTCCTCAAACAGTCTTTTGGTCCATACACTCTACCTCTGAATCACCGCAGATTCTTTCGGTGTAACACTTGTGATCAGAGCACAGCAGCCCTTGACGGGCACAAATCTTCAGCACATCTCTGTTTTCTACAAGATTGTAGACCTCATTTCAACGACCATGAAAGGAACAAGCATACCAATTGACGAGTAGCAATAAACCGACAAAGAATATGGCCATGGAGTATGAAAGGCAAGTGATTTATGGCGCACTCCAAGTGAATGAAGCAACAGCAGCAACAGGTCTTCTGGCAGAGGATGCAACCCCAACGACTCCAACAACCAATCATGTGACAAACCCCTCGGCCTTGGCAAGTCCTTCACCACCACCAGTGTTGGACAGGAGGACAACGTGCATGATGAGAGGAGGCATTGGTCAGCAGAATCGCATGAATGATGCCATGTACTATGGAATTCTGAGCCTCAACATCTTAACACGGCAATAGAGGACCTATAAAATGCACAAATTTGGAAATAAAAACTCATCAAGAGATACAACCCATTCCCGAGTTAGCTCCAAACCTGGCCAACACTCCTACAGTCATTTAATCCTACAAACTCTAAGGACTGACAATTCAAATGTTGCTGAATAGTTTGGAGATGTACTTCACAAGTGCTAGGGTCAACACTGATAAAACGTTTGTTGGCCTCATTGCTGGTTCTTATGCGGCACATCGTAGAATTGGTCGTCAGGTCTAGACAACATCCAAAAGCAGTAGGATATCAATAGAGTCCAATCAATGTGAACGATTGCCCATTGTTGATTCCACTTATTCTAATTCTTCATTCTTTCACTTTACCAGAAAACTGGAACGAATTCATGCACTTTTTCCTTGTACACATAGGAAAGCTAAACGAGAAGTATGATGCAGGGCACAAGCTTCAACATTTGTTTGAGTTGTCTTGTGTGTCAAAAAACACACAAAATCTACGTGAAAGCATCACCAACCATGACACCATCTCCAAGGAACTGTGTTTCCATTATAACAACGGCCCCAAGCGATACATGATACAAGCAATTGCATCTTTCAGCATCTAAGATGACCTTTCGTACATGACCGCATACATGAATTTATCAAGAAACACCGGTTACAATGTTAGGATGCAAGAATTCAATGGGTGGTTAAACCAAAGCCATAGACCTTATCATGGTGGAGGAAATCCTCATTTGATAGAGATCTCTTGTCCAATGGAGATCAGCGACATCAATCAGCAAGACGAACAACTTTCCTATAGCTATCAAAGTTGTCTAAATACTTAGAATAGAAATCGCAAGTAGAAAAGGCGGGCAATTTGCAATGAAAATATGAGGAGTTGAGAACTGGTGGAGAGCAAGATGAGATGTCCAACATCCATTCTGCTTGTAGATTTTTGTGCCAGTCGATTGCCCATCTGAACGGCAATTAGGACTACAGACAAAGGTTCATTGAATTGCAATTTTTTACAAGGAATACAGTGAAGACCAACTGATTGTGCTACAAATGAGACAGAGAAAATACACAATTCATAAGATATCAGATGGAGGGCGTTCAAACAATTTCACTAGTAACAAGGTGGTTAGGAAACTAGGTTTACAGACTAGGAGTATTTGAAGGGAAAATTGTAAATGGAGATTGCAAGTTTGTCAACATCACAACCATTCCGACTCTTAATTGGGGTGTTGCACAGTGGAACGGTTTTGGGGAATTGCAATGTGAGTAGCTAAGAAATCATCCTCAGACAAGATTTCTTGTATCTGCACAACCTACAAGCTGATTAGTGAAAAGAAGTGGCTTACATCAAGATTTGTGACAAGGAACAATAGATGCCATTGAATGAGAGACCCACAATGCAAGCGGTGTTCGAGGAATCAGTGAATGAGGAAGTTGCAGAGGAATTTGTGATAGCCATGACTCAACGCACGACGTTGATATCCTTCTGACTGCCCAAGTGTTTCCTGTGACGCTGAACTCACTTGTGGCTAGTCCATTTGGACCCGGGGGAAGAGAACACTTTTGCAGCAGCGGATGTAACAGAACCAACAGCATTGTTTGACTTGACACTTGAGAGTTTTGTAGCCTTTTTGGAGGAATTATTGAGAGGGTGGAAGCCAGACCATTAGAATGTTTGAATGGAAAGCTTGAGCTGTGCAACTTGAGAGCCGTTTAGACCTCTTGGTACTGTCCTACTCCACGTCGTCGAGATGTTTGACTCAGGTGATGTACTCGTTGAAGTCGCAAGAGGTACTTGCTCCCTACAAATTCGGGCAAAGAATCCATTTGCCACTATGGACCCTGGATAATCTGTTACAAAATCTCCCAATGGGAGCTTCCAAGCCCCCTACAACCTTTTGATAATATTCCAGCTTGAAATGCTAAATGTGCTAGCCCCTACTGTTTCATGGATCCGCTTTGCTGGACCCCATTATGCCACCCGATGTGTGCATCAACCAGTGGCCATATAGTAGACCGAGGCACCGGTGATATGTTGTGTCCATGTCTTTTTCTGCTGTTGCTTGTGTAGGATGTGGCTTCAACCCCATACCATGGTGCACGCCGCCAGCTCACAAGCCCCCAACTCCACTTCCTGGAACAATTACGCAAATAACCCTACCTCCTAGCAAGCCGCCACGTACTAGGATGGCCTCGTTGTCTACTGCAGCTGAAGTTACACACCACCAAACGGTCGTAACACATTTGTCGTCTTTGTGTGGCTACGGAATTCACTCTGAACCAGCTTTGTAGCGGGGTGGAAAACCTTGTAGGAGTTTGGAAAGAAGCTTTGGTGTTGTGGGATTGACGGGCAGGCCCGCTCGTCAGGTTGAGCCGTACTACATCGCGCCACATGCTGGAAACATTACATTGGAGAAACCAGTGTGGATTACGCCCCCTTCTCACTAACCAGTAGGGAAATAAATGCTAATGGTACAATTCAGCAAGAAATTGTTTACAGATGACAAGGCAACTGGTGAGAACACTACTATAAGAACATCACACAACAACGTCAAAGAAGCTTCACATGTGTATTTAAGTGGTACCTTCAATAATGGTGGATAGCACTGTCCCGCCATGGAGAGGCAGCAAGAAAATTTTATTGGTATAACCAAGAATTACGAGAGCCTACAATGTCATCTTGCTCAGAGCAGTGGACTGCGTCCTATTTTCAATCTCGACGTCCTGGGTATGCACGCTGGTGCATACATACACCTGACTTGGAAAGGAGATTTTTGGTTGGTAGAGTGCTCACGGTGTGTTGTCACTAAAGGATCGTTGCATGAAGAGAATGTGCACGATGTTGTAGATATGGAAAATGAAAACATGTGATTGTGGAAACAAAGATAGTGAAAGCAATGCAATTGACAAAAGAATGCCATCCCTTTCCCCTTGGGTCTCAATAGGAATCATCGCACATGGTCAACGCAAATGGATAATGCAACGGTAGGCATGGGAGGGAAGCACTGTTGTACGTTGGGGAGTGGAAGGTACCGTATCTAGAGAAGTCACAGGAGGGTGCAAGGAGGTATAACCTATTCTGTGTCGTGACGAGTCCGTTGTGCAGTTTCCATGATCATGTCATTCCACTATTCATTCTAGCCCTACAAAACCTATTCCATTGTGATGTAGTCTAACTCTTTGTATGCGTCATGCAATGTGGGTGCAACAATCACTTGGTGCATACATTTTGGTGTAGATAGTTCAAGTTTCATGAGCCCAAAAGTGAAAAACATGAAACACACAATGATGAACTTGGATACAGATCAAAAATCATATTTGACAACATCAACGCAATTATCACTAGCATCATGTTCCCCCTCCATGACTCGTAGCCAAGCCACATGGGTTTTTCTATGTCATCACAAGTGGTTCTCATCTATTTGTCCCCCATTGGAATGCGTAGCTGCGGACGGCCATCAGCGTCATGTGGATTCTCACTTGTCCCATGGTGTACCCGAGCCATGTTTATGGATGGTTGTAAACTTAACTATATGGCACATAATAATTGAGTATGAAGTAACTCTAAAAACAAACTTCATGTTATTTAGGAGCTCTCAAAAAGCATAATTGACCCTTCGACAACCCAAAGGCACACTTAATCATGGAGCGCACCGGAGCACATCGTTGGTTGAAAAATCTTCAACATCCTGTTGTCAAAGTTGTTTCACGCATAATTATTGTAGGTGATGTTGCCTTCCACGACAGGTTTTCATTGAACCATGGCCCCCTACAAGCCTGGAATCCATAAGAAAAAACCACCCTCGAGGAATTTGCAGCATGTGTTAAGGAGCACGTTAATCCATGCATGCATCTGGTGCACATCCCTCCCAGCCAACAGAAAAATAGGCAAGTGAAAAACTATTGTGTGAATATAGAAGCACATTTTGTAACATCTCGTAGTGTCCATCATAGTATGCCAACATCTCTATACAGTGCACGGTGACGGGAACATGTGTACCATCAATGGTGCGGGTGTAGATTCAGAACTGATGAAGATTATCTTGCCTTCTATTCCAAAGTGCTGGTGGGTTGGCATTGTTCATGGAAATTCTTCTGGTAGTGACTGTGAAGTGACAATTTACATGCACAATTTCACAAAAAACCCATAGTACCATTGTGTGGCCTATCTTGAATCACTCGAAGGATTTTCTAACACTCAAGCCAGAAGTTATGAACTAGAACTACGCCGCAAGCTTCTCTTTGAACATCATCCATGACATGTTGTGCATGTCCCCATGCTCATTGGTGTCATCAATCCACCTACGTGGCGAATGTCAACCCTGCCATATACCCTGTATGGCGTAGCCATCCGAGGATGGCCACACTCCATTTTCTACGACTGAGCAATTCTTGGTAGAATTGCTCCTCCAGTTTGTTTTCCTCCAAATGCATTGTGCCAGGTGAAAAACAAATGTCATGATGATGGAGATGAGGAGTAGCAGCAGCTGCATGCTGTGGTCCAATATGGCCTGTTTGGATGTTATCACCCATGGTAAGCACAACTATCACAATGAGATTCCTACACTCTACAGTACTTGGCGGCGCATCCCTGACGTAGACATGTTTCTAAACTATAAAAACTCTTGTCCTTTGAATTGCATCCCACTACACATTAACCTCTTGAAGTTTATTTCATATGGCTAGAGGCAAGATTTCCAACTGCCCCATTCTCCTGTCTAGAAGCTTCTAACAGGTTCAACTAGTTTCTAAAAGTGTCGACAGAACGATCGAGAGCCATATTGATCTTTTGTTGATGTTTGCTTGATCTTTTTGTGGTGTTAGACTATAGTAAGAAAGCACCTCAATATTCTTTGAATCCTATGAATTCTTAGCATGGTTATCCAAATGAGCCTCTCATGATGCAGTGCCACACGTGTCGCTCGACTTGAGCATCCAAAACTCATCCATGCCTCATCCTTCTTTCTGATTTCGTGTACGTACACTCAACATTTCCAATACTTGTCACTGAATTTCATCTATTGTTACCTTCAAAGCATCCAATTGTATTTGTTCTTTGAATTGTAACTCTTTCCATGGATTACACGTGAGAATGATGTATTTCACCTGGCTTAACATTTGGCATTAGAATGTAGTGGTGCTCAAGAAGCAGTAAAGGACTTCACATCTTGGCGACAACCTTGCACAAGTCTCTCCTGGATCTGCACCATCCATAAGTTTACAAATCTAGCAAGAACGGTGGTGAAGGGAGCCAGTACACAGTAACAAGTAACGGTAGTCCAACGACGACTTTGGTGATGCAGGATTTGCATAAAGCTATTCACGATGCTCTGTCCGTGAACACATAATAGTAACAACATGCATCACATCAAATTGTGTAGCTCTGAAGGCTCAGATGGCCAGTCTAGTGACAAGCCCCTCAGGCTCGACAAAGTCCTTGCCCTTTCCATTGCCCAATGGTGTGACAATTGGCATGATGGAAAGAGGCACTGGTTGTTAGTATTGTATGAACAACGACATTAACCAAAAGCTGTTGGGGCTCAAAAGAATTAAGAACATATGGTCCAACAACTCACGCCAAGGATGGAGTTTACAAAATGCACATGTATGGGAAACATTGCTCATTGAGTGGAATAATCAACCCTTGAGTGAATCCAAAATCCAGCCGCCACTCTCCAAGCCATTCAATCATGCCAAAATGGAAGGATAGATGGTTCACATGTTGGTATGGGTTTGGAGCTGTGCTTAGCTGCTGTTGGATGAACATCGATTGGAAGAAACTGACCCTGTAGCCTGGTCCAATAGAGGTTTACGTTGTCAAATAGCATGACCAATGGCTGTGCTTGACCTACAAAAAACGATTTATTTATTGCATAGCTACTGAAATGGTACCCTTTCTCCCTCTTTGATCCCGTATGAAAGGGTCAAAGCAAGGAGAAACCACAAAGAAGTCAAAGGAATCAAAAGACACCCGAGGGTGCAAGCAGACTGCAATGCCCGTGCCCTATCAAAGAAAGTTTTCTCTGACCGACCACACATCTCAATGGCTCTTAATGTTGAAGATGAGGGTTCCTCAAGTTGTAAAGTTTGATGAAATCATGTGTACAAAGATGTGTTGTGATGTACTCTAATGTACTCCGACATGTTCAGGTGAACTAGTATATGCTCTTAATCACTTTCATGCATGGATGTCATTTATGATCCACCAAGATTCACTGCAATGCACTATGGGTCATTTCAATGCATTGAGATGTACAACATATGCTTAGATGCATTGTTTTATGATGTGTTGTATTAATAAACAAGGAGATGGACCAATTGTACTTCATCTTACATGATTTTGCTACAATTCACGAAAGAAAACTAAGATATAATGTGATGTGTTAAGATGCATTGGGTTACGCTATGGTGCATTGAGATGAGTTGTGGTACATAGAAATTCATCGATGTTATGTACTCGATGATGTATTGTGACTTCTTATTATGCACCATGAATCCAAAAATAATGGCTGGTTGTACACTGCGATGGAAATAATCTAGACAAACCCATACATAGTCCGATGCACTTTGATGAACTAACATGTGATACTGTGTGTTATGTTGAAGGATGTAGTCATGAAATGCACTAGAATTCGTAGAGATCCACTTTGATGTGCTTCATAGCATTGAAAGATGCTAAGATATCCCGAAAGAGGCTAATGTGTACAACTTTTCCAATGTTTTGTGCGATACACAATGATACATTGTGATGCACAAAGATATGTTTGAACACACCATGATGCATTCAGACGTGTGGAGATCCCCACACACACACACAAATACATGCAAACATCCATCAAAACAAATTGTGAGTTGTGTGGATACAATGAGGTGTCTTTTTTGTATCGTGTTGTATTGCATTACACTTTGACGTCTTCCTTTACACTTGCATTTAGTGGGATGCAACGTGTTGCACTATGTTCCATAGGGATAGGGTGTGATGCATGTATGCACGTTGTGTGTACTTGCATGTACAACAATACAATGTGATGCATTGATGTACAGTACAATGTTGTAAGATGTGACGGAACACACAAAGATGCACTGCAATGCTATGAGCTGTATTGAAGTACACTTTGTAGGTACTTTCTGTCTTGGTCTTCTACGAGGACAACCTTGAGATGAGGAACTCGCTTAGGTGCACTAAGACACAACAATACACAGTGATGCACTCGAATGCAACGTAAATTGCTTTGTTACAACGAGACGAGTAAATGTACAGTGGGACATGCAGAGATGCATGGAGATGCATTGTGGTGCATTTGTTTCCACTATGTCTGGTGTAATGCATGACGATGCACGGTGGCAAAATGAGATGTACTTGATTGTTATGCAACACGCTCGTACAACATTCCGTGTACCTGTAATCACCATAGTGCAACCGGAGACACTACGATGAACCAAAAAATACCAAGATACACCAAGCTATGCTATGATGCAAGCCCTCAAACTCAAGAGTGCCCGTGATGAACTACAATACTATGGGATACTGTGTGATTTTCTCCTATGAGATGAGATGTGCTTCTATGGATTACAATACACTTGGACACAAAACTTTGCACTTCAATCATGAAAGCACAGGTGCATAGTTTATAAATGCATTCCAATGAGTTTTGGAGCACAAAGATCCATTACAAGGCACTAAGGTGTACATTGATGTAATTTCATGCATGCAAATGCATTACACTTTGTTCCAGGTTACATGAGATGTGCAAGGATGCATACTACCACATTGCCATATATGACATGTATAATGATTAAGTATGATGTGTTGAATTAAGTGCAAGATGACTTGAGATATAAAGGTGTAGTCTAATGTGGTATGCGCTCCAGAAATTAAAAATAATGCTTTGCAACGTATGGAGATGCTATGACATGCCCCATGGTACAATGAAATATGTGGTGATGCAATCAGATATGCCATTTGAGGTATGAAGCACCTTGTATTTTTTTAAGTGAGCGATAACTGTGCTGATTTACTACTTCAGTTTGGCGCAGAAGGCACTCCAATCAGAGACCCTACGAAGGTTTTATGGATTTTTCTGTGAATCTACCGGGTGCGGCTCGGTTGAGAATCTTGACGGAGAAATTCCAAGTTTTCTCTGAAGAGCAGCCTTAAAGGGTGTCAAAGGTGCTTTGTGGATAAGCATGTGCATGCAAAGCGCATGCTTCTGGCAGCACAGGCTTGCATAGTGCTGCATAGGCACTTAGGTCAAGAGGAGCTTCTGATGTCTGGACAGGCAGCTTACAACCTTAACTTTAGGCCTGCAGAGCATCACCAAAACCGTGCACGAAGCCCAGACCCTTGGATCTTCATAGGTCAATTTGGTACACGCTTCAGGTGGATCCTGATCGACGGGCCTGATGTTGCAGCATGGTGGCATCAACGATCCTGAGAGGAAGGCCTGATGAGCAAGCAACCTTGAGGTGAAGTTTCACATGAAAACCTGATGAAGCTTCCTCAAGGAGGAAGCTTCCCCTTGGAGCAGCACAGGTCATAGTACGAGCCCAAAACTGAAGGAAGCTTCCACTGGATGGAAGCTTCTATAGGGTAAGGCGGAGGTGGCAGCAGACTTGAAAAACCTGAAGGAACCTTCTCGTTTCCGTGGTCAACTTGCCAGGACCTCAAGGGGAAGGTCCTAACACTTCTCAACATCCGAGCATCGCCAGTATCATCTCCAATATCACTATCTCCAGTGAAATTCCCAATAGATCTGTCTCCAGACCATATGCAAGGCTCCATGCCTTAGCACCGGAGCACCTTCAACCAAGATGCTGTCGGAGTTCCTCCCAAGACCCCGATAAGCCTGGCACTTGCATGCTAGCGTGTGTGGAGGACGATGCTGGTGATCCCTCCAGGATCCCTATAAGCTTGGAAAGCTCTACAGCCTGGGAGGAGGTCAATCCCTCCAACGCTCTTGTAAGCCTGGCAAGGCCTGCTAGCCTGGGAGGAGGACACCCTGCTATCCTGAAGGCCTTTCTATGTTACGACAGTGGCTGTGCCGAGACCCTTGCTCTGACGGCCTTGACGGCCTAGCAAGGCGTTGCGCCTCAGTTTAGGGCCATGAGTTATGTCAAAGCGCACTGCTGAGCCGTTTGCATAGTTGCGGTTCCTTGCACAATACTTATACTTTTAACAAGATTCAACTCCACACTTCTTGCTTCCGCTAATTTCTCAACCAAGTGTACAAGGCATGCTTGTTGGGCATAAACGATCCTACGGCAGCAGGGGACCCCCTTGTTGCATCAGAGCACGCGGTGGCTTTGTCGCTGCAAGCTTACAAAAAATCAACAGTATTCACCCAGGGTACACGACGATGCATTGAAGTCTGCATCTTCATGCATCGGGATGTGAGATGAAGGGAGATGCACAAATACATGATGAGATTTAGCTGGATCCACCCACGTTCATCATGAGAAGTAACGAATCTCTTTGAGATTGTGGGAAAGATTAAAACTAATTTTGCAACGAGCTCGGCTTGGATGCAGTGAGATGTGGTTCGTTACATTGTTAAGCATTGACATACACTATGGTATACCTTGAAACGGCGAAATGCATGGAGTTGTAGTGTGATGTTCAATGATGCACTTAGTTACACGTACATGCGCTGAGATGCATTGTAATGCTCTATTGTTGATGCGCAGTAATGTGCCTAGTGGTCACTGTAAGGTATCAAGGAGTATTCCAATGCATTGCGGTGTCATGCAATGGAATTCAGGTAGATCTACTGCCACTCAGGGATGCAATGCGTAACACATTGCAAGGCAATAAAATAGAACCTTTTCAAGTCACCATGCACTATGAAGCAACATGTTGTAGTGTCATGTCTTGGTATGTAAGAAGATGTTTTGTGGTGCACTGTACTGCCCGACAATGTTGAAGCAGAAGATCGATTTACCTGTTATATATTTGAAATTCTTTTAATGTCCGAGCCCATGTTTTGTTCTGCCCAAGGGATTTAGAGAAAGGATACCAACTTGGAACAATCGAAACATCGTTATCGTTGTGTATTACAAAGTGAACCAATTAATGTCGAAGATATGAATGGGTAACCCCCGGCTCTTGCTACTTAAAACCCGTTGTTCTCTTTTATGTTCCTTCCTGACATTGAAGGGTTTTCACCATTTTTTAAATGAACAAAAATGGTACATAAAGATACCTTGGGTGATATTCTGTTACAAAGAATGAAGGTTTCTTCCTAACTCGTACCATATCAGGTTAGGTTGTATGTTGCACATTAGCATCAGTTGAAGAGTTTTTTTTTGTGCTGGAATTATGTATATATACAAGGATCCAGGACAATGCCTGTTTTTCTCATGATTCCACGTGAAGCAAGGCAAGGGCCCATCACATTTGCATAAACTCGCATCTCAACCAAGTAAGGGGGGTGTTACATCATAATTCATGAGAATAAATTGTTCCATTAAAATATTTTTTATTTTTTATAGATGAATCTAGTTTCTCTGTACTCACTTGATCGATCTTCTGACTTCAATGCGTGGAAGAGGAGAGGCTGATGGTGACCAAGATTATATTTGAAGGTTGTAGGAAATGCACATGATATGATGAATAAAAAAATAAATTAATTTAAAACTATAATGAATAAATTATCATCCTAAATGAATTAGTTTAATGAGGCTATCTCTGTCTGCTGCCTCCTCCCACTAACGTAGTCATGGGATTTTGAAGTTCTCTTGTGGATTCTTGAGCCTTTCCTTGACGAATGTTCACGAAGGTGAAGTTCGAACCCAAGCGGTGGACGCTTCCGGTGGTTGTCCACTTCGCACCTGACTGAAACCTTTTCGATGGTCGGTACATGCATCGGGCTGAGTAAATGCGCATGGGTGCATTGGTGACGTGTGCGTGAACGTCAGCTTTTTGTCACGGCAAGCAGATGGTCCGTAAGAGCTGTTCGTCCAACTGCGAGAGGTTCTCTTCAGTCGAAGTGCTTAGTTCGTTCAGCTGTGTGCGTGCACTGCCCTCCTCACACCCGAAGTTTCAACCGTTCTGCCGCACGCGGCAGTCGGCCCGTTGACCTTACTCTCTTGTTTTCTCACTCCAGCAAAAATGGCCAGGTGAGTTAGCCCAGGCGGTGCTAACGCCTCACGTACTCGGAAATGGCCGGTTGGTGACGGTTTCTACCTAGGGCTGCAGTGGTTTCAGTAGCAGGTGGTCGTGTTGCTGGTGGCGATGTCAAGGGGATGGCAGACGGTTCGGACAAGGAGGGTGGGAGGCGGTGATCATTTGGCATTCGTACTTGAGACAGGGCCAGCTCGGGCGCTTCAAGTCTCACGCACCAAATGGCGAACTGAAAGCACCCCCGTTCCCACTGCAGTTCCTGTTACCCGCCACTGGCCACGCCCTTTCACCCATAGGTCCGTCTGCCGCCTCTCGTGGTTCGTTCTGCAGCACCATCCGCACCATCCGTAGCGCAGGGGGCCGGTGTGAGAACTGTCTTGTCGGGCGGTTGGTAGGGCCACAGACGCACGCGCACATTTCCTCGCTGCCCGACGCCACCGGCAACTGCGAAGACATCCGCGTTCCCTCGCGACTGAATGACAGAATCTCCTGGTGTTGCTGCCTGGTCGGCATGCGTGCCGTTAGGGAAGACAACATTTGCACATTGGCGTGGTGAAGGACGCAGAGCGTGGTTCAGTAGACTACACTCCGTGGACGCGCAAATGATTGGGACAGCAACGAGTGGATGACAGAGAAACAAAGCAGCATAGCGCAGGTACAGACAGTCTTGGTGTAGGCTCTGGAGCACGCTGGAGGCTGTTGCGGCAGCCGAACAGTGTAAGAAGCAGTGAAGCCGCGCAGCTTGAAGATCCTGGTCCGTTGCCGGCCAGGAAGGCTTGACGATGACTTTCCAATGTCTCGCACCGGCCGTCCGCACGGACATTTTCTGGCAGGTCGTCGCTAGTTCGATCCACTGTCCACCTGTTCGCTTAGTGAAACGTCCACGGAGTGTCCGCGTTGGAACTTGTGGCCCCAGCATGCGCAGCCATCAGCGTGAGGTCATGGTGGCTGACCCAGCTATCGCCGTCGTCGGCCGGTCTCTGTCGACCGTGAGAGGGCTTCAGAGTAGCTGACTGCAAGTTCCACCGTCGGTAGTTGCTTGAGTCTGCCTCGTAATGTGGCCGCCCCAAGCTGATAGCCACTGGTCCGAATCTCGTTTGTCCCCTCGTTTCTGGGCTATGCGGTAGGTGCGAGTGCTGACAGCACAAGGCAATTCGCTTTCGCGGCACGCAAGAGGAAGTGTTTGCGCGAGCAAGTGTCACATAGGCAGGTTCATGTGCGAGTGCATTGCATGTGCAGGTGCAGGTGCAAGTGCAGGTGCAGGTGCGAGTTCAGGTGCAGGTCGGCCACCACCAAAGCCCGCCGAGAGTTGAGGACCTGCTTGTCTCGTTGACGCCCTGCGAGTGCACGCCATGGCATGCTTGCGAGTGAAACCTAACCTAACCTCTGTTCTTTCCTCGCTCTCTCACGCACACGCTGTGTTTCCCATTGCGCTGCTGCGGCGGAGGGCAGCGAGGAGCCTGAGGAGGTTGTGGCGGAGGTGGCGGTGGAAGAGACGGCGGCAGCAGAGCCGGCGGAGGCGATGGACACGATGAC
>SZWC01038164.1:2193-14060 GCA_023375785.1 Penium margaritaceum
AATCACGCTCTTGAAATTTCTGCCTCAAAGTACGTGGCTCATTGTTTTGCCACTATTAGTCTCTCCCCTCTGGCTCTAGAGTCCATGATAGTTCAAGAGGCCCGCAAAGCTGCCGACTCCTCTCTGTGGGAATCAGCCATTTAGGATGAACTCAAGGCTGTGTCTGATCATGATGTGTACAAACTTGTTGATCTCCCACCTTGCAAACATGCTGCCTCATCCAAGTGGGTTTATCGCAGGAATTTGAAACCAGGCATCGCAATAGATTTACAAGGTTTGTCTCATGGCTAAGGGATCCTCATATGTCACTGGGATTGACTTTGATGAGACATGTGTCTCAATTTGCCTTCAGACCACTGCAGGAGCCCTCCTCAGTCTTGTTGCTCAACATAATTTGGAACTTGAGCAAATGGATGTGAATAATGCCTTCCTTCATGGTAGGCTCAATGAGAAGATCTATAGTATCTAGCCTCCTGCTTTTACCCATGGCACCAATAAGGTGTGACGACATCACAAGGCTCTGTACGTACTCAAGCAGTCACCATTTTGTTGGAACCAAGAGACAATGTCCCCGCTTGAGAAAGGCGGCTTTCACAGAAGCACAGTCAACCCTGTGTTGTTTCTCAGTGCACCCTCTGCCCCACAAAGGACCATTCTTGTGTATGTGGATGATACAATCATTGCATCCCCCAGTCTTGTTGTTCTTCATGGATTCAAGAGCCTCCTGTAAATCATCATACAAAATGAAGGACCTTGGACTTTCTTGATTTTTTGTAGGCATGGTGCTTGAGCATGGCCAGTCAAAGCGAACACTGCATGTTCATCAGGCTATGTACGTTCACATCCTTGGGGAGCCTTATGCTTCCTTCCTCTCTGTAGTCCCTTCGGCCTCTACTCTAAAGACTCCAACAGGCTAGACACTATTGAAGTTACTGGCTATCTCCAAACTTGGAGAGACCATGAATGCAACTGACTACCTGCGTGTTATTGGCTCACTAATGTATCGAGCCACCACCACTTCAGCACATGTAGCCTTTGTGGTGAAATTCCTTTCTCAGTTCTCTTAGTGTTTCTGAGAGTGATATCTTAAGGTTGCCCGTTGTGTGGTGCAATGCGCTATGTCCACCCCACGCATAGGACTGTACTCCAGAGCGCAGCTCTCATTAATTATCATTAGTTTCACCGATAGTGACTCGGCTCATGGTTCAGATGCACCTAGCCACACAGGCTACATCTCTCCCATCGAGGATACAATTGTCTCTTTGGAAAAGTGGCAAACAAGAGTATGCGGCAAGAAGCTCAAGTGCAATCGGCGATGTTACACTTGGTGCACGCACATGTGAGCCTTTCTTGCTGTGTCAGTTGCTTCAGCAATTACACGTTCGCATTCACTTCATCACCTTGCAATCTGACAATCAGAGCACAAAAGCCATGATTGGAAACGATGGCAGGCACCATTCACGCAGAGAAAGAATCAATGCCGAGCACTATTTTGTTTGTGAGTGCATTCTTGTTGGCTTCGTTCAAGTTGTCTCAGGGGGCATGCGATCATAGCAGGCTAACGTTGTCACAAAAGGGCTGAACAAAAACGTCTTCAAGTGTGGTATCTGTGCTGTTGGTCTTGCCAGATGGCCATGGGTGATCTTTGCTCCCTTTGTCTCTGTTCTGGCTGGCACTAGCTAGCTAAAGTATGATGTGGCTGTGGGTCATGGGGGAGTGTTAAAGTCCATGGTTCAATTGGTGGCCCATCACACCCATAATGCTCTCTTGTCTTGATCCACATGCTCACTACTCAGTGTGAGAGCTCCTTCATGAGTGCCGCCTATCACATGATTGGAGGCAATCATGAAGGAGCTCTCACACAATGCCAGCAACAATGCACATGCAAGTGGTGGCCCTCTGTTGCATGATCTGTGTCTCTTTCATGATTCTTACTCTTGGCTGAACTTGTGGGAGCTCTACCACTTAGACACTTGAAGATGACATGGTTATCTCCAACTTGGACATGGGGGGAGTATTATCCTTCATGCCAGGTGTTGATCCTTAGGGGGCTTTCTGGCCGGATTAATCATGTGCCATGGTGAGTTACCGCCCGGTTTATGCGGGGAGGCCAGGCTCTACTCCCGGGTGGCGGTATGTTGTCACCGTGCTCCACACACTGCTGATACCACGCTCACTACCTCACGCTTGTTAATTCTCCCTAATTGCTAAATGTGACCAACTCTTTTGCTAACCAAAGTAACAAAATTCTTTTAGCCTTGGCGTGTGCCATGTGGGAGTTCCCCACACCATTCCCTATCCATTCGCATGGTTTGATGCATGTAGGAGAATAACTAAATGGTTTCTACCCAGTGGCTAGAGAGGCAGTAAACATTAATGGGCCCAACCCAAAAACACACAACTAAATTGATTCCGTATCAAAGTGCGGGGGAGTGACCATACATCCACAGAATTATCGATATCTATCGCCGTATCCGCGTTTTGCACATTAACCACGCCATATCCAAATTTGGAACTTTTTGCTCTTTTTTCACGTGACATCCAGCGAGCATGCAAAAAAAAACAGACTACATTCAGATGAAAACTCTATGTCCACGCCACATGCCATCCAGCGACAGCATGCCGACGACGTTAGACATGAAAGAAAAATCACAACCCCTGCCAGATCCCGTTAACGCGGGGCCCAGCAGGAACTTGCGCAATCATAATGCCCTAAAATCTCGAGTGTAATTTGGGACAGGGTTTGAAAGCGGTTTGCATGGATAAAAACGGGTTCTCTTCTCCGAGAGAAACATTTGGAAGAGGTGTTTTCGCTCGAGCGTGATCGAGCGATTAGCCCTTTTCCCCTTTTTTTTGGCTCACAAACTCCTTATAGTGGATTCGCCGGAATCCTTGGCCGACTAGGCCAACACCGTGGTGCTTGAGGGTATGCGACCCTCAAGCCATCACGTCTCACCGCCCACAGTCCCAGGTGACCCCGCTCAAGCCGCGTGGCTCCTTCCACCGGTCGAGGTGGCATTGCCATGCTACACCCCTATTCACGGGTGTAGGAATTTTTTTGTTTCTTTTTGTTTCCACGAGCTTCGCAGGATTAAGCATAGAAAACCCTACATCCGCGAATGTAAGTTTGCGAGTCGAAAAAGTAAGCAGGAAAAAAGGATAATCGTTCGATCACGATTCTCGTGAGGGCGATGGTGACACATCACCCCCCTTGCTTCGCTCAATCGACGACTTGCGTCGCCGATCGGGCATGGCCATAAAAATGAACATTGCATCGTTTTCTTTAAGTTGTTGAGTATAGCTGCTTTAATGTTCAACTTCTACATGTACCAGGCTCATGTTCATGCTTACGAAGACACATCAGCTATTACGCCCATCATAAAGTGGCAAAGAAGATAATTCTTGGCCCTTTTGTGCTCCAACTCACTTTCAAAGCTCATGGTTTGCCTAGCATGGGCCTGCATGCGCGAAGCACTCCTATCCCTAGGCTTGTGTGTGGATGATGATGAGTGAGAGATGATGTTTTCAATGAGCCAACAAAGTGATGGATCACGATATCTGAAAATACGCATGACATGAAAGCCATGTTGAAACTAGTGGCATTGGCTGCACACAGGCGTGCATCAGGGTTACATAGTAATACACTTATGCCGGGTTCAAACATGTTTTCTGCCTTGGAAGCGAATTTAGCTCGATGCTCCCCTCTTGTCCGAGGAGAAATCGTCGGTTGAGCCAAGTACTTGCTTGCAATGTCCGGTGTTTATCTCGAAAAAAACCCTGGTTGCTAAGCGAAGTTTGTCCAATTCGCTCGTTCTTCTTGGACTACGAGTCGTTTCCACAAGAAAAATAGCGCATAGAGAGAGCCTATTGTCCAGACGGTACTGAAGTGTAGCAAAAAATGCCTAAAAATTACTCGATGAGCTGTCGGCGGACAAGAACATTGACCGTAGATAGAATTGTCCTCGCGAAAGTCCGAGCGCAATGGATTTCCCAACTTCAGCACAGATTCTCGACTACCGAGCCAGTTGCATCGGGTTCCTATGTAACCCCAAAAATGGCACGCCGACAAGTTGCTAGTGCTCAGAAGAAATGAATGAAGAATACTTAGTTGGGAGAAGTAGGGGGCCTGAAAAGGGGGGGGGGGGGGGGGGGGGGGGGGGGTTGCATTTGTACTACATGCCTGCAAAACTAGCTAAGTTAACGAGGCCCCTACTTGAAAACATGCCCTCTTTAGTGGAAACAGATTTCAGTCATCTTATCCGCACAAGAAATCAGATTTCAACAATCATAAGTTAGATGAAAAGAGACCTAGAATAAAGAGCGCGAGGAACCACAGAGCAAAATGCCACAGTCTGGCTATGACTCCCCAAACTCGAGAACCTGCACAAAAAAAGCCAGTCGCAACAAAAACAGGTAAAAACGTATCGTGTGAAGTTAAAAATTGATAATTGACCGCCTCCAAATGGCCAGCTAGTCCCTAGTTGCCGTTATGCTAAAATCTTGCAGAAAACAAAACTACCGTCTCATCATGGTCCGCAATCAGGGACAAATTGCGCCGCTGAATTCAATCCAAAACGGGCGTCAACTGTAAAATTTGGACAAAAACAATTTTTTTGCGCAAAAATTATCCAACCGCCAACAACGCCTCCCCGGCGTATTAAGAAGAAAACTCCCCTCCCTGTCGGCTGAGAAACGTTGATCCCCTTTGTTGCCGTGGAAGAAGAAAATCACAATGTACCCACACCTTCTTTTCACTTGGGTGCATTAGGCCCTTCCATTTTTTTCTTCAGTTTGGACAGTTTTCCTGATTAATGAGCAATGTAAACAAGGGCAGAAGTCATCAGTATCCACTCTTTGCAACAAAAGAGCACATCTGCCCACACGACACAGAGAAAAGCGATGCCCCCAACCTGCTTGAGAGTTGAAAAGATCCACCACAGCGCGGGGGTGTAAAGCGGATTCTAGTCTCCAAGAAAAAGGGCAACGTACCCAGAAAATGGGGATCGCTCTTCTGTGTTGCCCGATTGGCACTCCTATGTTTGATGCTGGTTGGCAGGAGGAGTGGCTTCGAGTGCAGACACGAGGTTTTGTCAAAGTTCACTCTCTTGCCGGACGCACAGGCAGGCACGACTTCGACACGCCTTTGCGTCATTCCTCGTGTTGACTTCTGGGTCTGTGCCCTCCCTCCTACCCCCTTCTTTCCTACGTTGCCCAAGTACGTTTGATGTCGCGGTTTGGTCGGCAGTGTTGGGGATGTTGGGGCTCAGCGAGGCACTAGCACATTCCCGTGTGGGTGATTTCCAGGCGCTTGCACAAAGACAACGACAGCTTCGTTTTCGTGACGGCGGCCGTGGCTTGTTCGGAGCGCGCGTCCTCGCTCTCCCTTGGCGCATGTGTGCTCCACAGCAGACCTGTTACCGGACCTCACTGCACTTTCTGGCCCTCTCCTGCCAGCATCCACAGCGACCTCCCTGCTGTGCCCCTCATGGGCTGGGGCCCTCACCGTTCTTCCCAACATCATCACATGCCGCATTCTTTTCTCTAGCAGAGCTCCTGCTGGGCACGCCGGCTGACCTACATCGGCAGCTGAGTTCAGATCTTTTGCATGACCTCCGTGGTGCTTGGATTTAGGCCACAGGGGAGGCAGCAGTGGTACACTGCTCCTGCCCACTGCAGCAGCAGCGCGACCCGCACCATGCCACTGCCTGCCGGCGCATTCTCGTCCGTAGCTGTTGGACCGTGGGCTCCCGTGGTGCGGCGTTGTAGCTCCAGGACACTCCCACCAGGCCAAATGACCGGGTCCATCTCTCCACGGCAGACTTCCCTCTCCACTCCAACCTTTGGCTTGGCCTCCCCTTGGGCTATCTGGAGCATTGCCAGGTGAACAGATTCACTCCTAGTCACGTGCCAGCGAGGCTCCAGGTTCATAACGGAGGTCGACCATACCATTCGTCATGAGTTGGCGTACATCTGCCGTGAGCATGCCCTTCCGACGCGAGTCGAGCCCTTGGACCTGCTTCCGACGGCCGGGGTGGATTTGCGCCCGGACCTCATCTTGGAGGATCGGGAGCAGGACACAATGTGAGTGGTGGACGTCACCACGGTGGACGCGCACGTGGCGACAGCATCTTCTGAGGGCCGCGTGCTTCACCATGCAGAGGACATGAAGAGGGCCAAGTACCACCCGGCCTTGATCCATCGCCCAGGCTGGGCCCAGCAGCCCCTTTCCTGGGAGGCACTTGGGGGTCTGAGGCCGGCAGCTTGAGGCTTCTTGCGTCGTTTGTCTCAGCTGTGCCTTCACCGTGGGCCTGAGGGGGCTTCTCAGGCGGTCTTGGCAGGTTGGGCGAGACGTTTAGTTGCTCACTTCGCGCAGCGCCTTTTGTTGGCAGGCGTTCGGCGTCAACGTGCAGTTATCCGTCAGTTATCCGTCAGGCATGTGTAGCTCACGGGCAACCAGATGCCGTCCTCCAGCATGATCTCTGTGGGGCCATGCCTGCTCCAGCTCTAGGCAGCGGCCGAGGGGACGAAGGACTGGGATCTGCAGCGGCTGGCGCGATGGCAGCTGCAGTTGCCACTGAGCCTCGGAGGGGCCGGCCTTCTCATCGCTCGAGACCGAGCACCTCTCGCCTACGCCTGCGACACGGGGTCCCTCTTGCACACCCTCGCGTCTGAGTTTGGGTCCTTCCTCCCCGCCGGTGGGGACCTCGACTTCCTTTGCCCGCTCTTGGGGCAGGTCGAGGATAAGCTGCCTCTGTCGGTGTTCCGGGCCTTCCCATCCATGGAGGCCATGCGTCAGGGAAGGGAGTCGCGGGTTTACCAGCAGCTGACCGCGCTCTTCTTCGCGAACCGCCGGGAGCGGTGGGTGGGGGACGCCGAGGCGGTGGCGCAGCGCCATTGCGCAAGCGACAGGCCCGTCCCGTGCGACCCCAGCACGGGCTGCTGTTGCCGGGCTCAGAGCAGGCGCTGGGCCCCAGCCACACGGGGGAGCTCACCGTCCACGTTGAGCCCGCGCAACTACTGCCGTTACCCGGGGGCAGGTGTTTCCTCCGCCCGGATCTCACCCTGGAGGACCACGCGGCCGGCACTACCTGGGTCCTGGATGTCACCATCATGGATGCACAGGGACAGCGGGCCACCCTGTTAGCGGACGCCGTTCAAGCGGCCGAGCGGGACGAGTTCGTGTACGCGACAGCGTAGCAGACGAGTTTTTCACCTTCCTCTGCCGGTTGGCGCAGCTCTGCCTCGCTCGAAAACCCCGCCAGTGCTATGCCGGGGCCTGTGAGCACTGGGCCTAGCGGGCAGTTGGCAGTCCTGGCTCAGTGCGCCTCTCTCGCCGGAGTCCGAGCCCAGTGTGCGGCCATCTGCTACTACACTGTCACCCATTCCCGGTCCCGGGCCCCCTACCCGCCGGAGGTCGCGCCAATCGCTCTGCGCGCGCGTGTGCGCCATGCGCTGGCGCTGTCTGACTTATGCAAGATCGAGCCTGCCCTTCGTGGCCTCTAGCTTGCATGCCCACCGTATTGTGGCGTCGGTGGCGACCAACAAAGGAGACAAGGCATCATTTCCATGACCTCAAAAGAGAGATCAGGCAACACAAACACAGCCTTAAACAAAAGAGACCAGGCAGCATTTGTACGACCTTCAAAAAAGAGACCGAGCAGCACTTCCATGACTTTCAAAAGGAGACCGGGCAGCATTTCCACGACAATTAGAAGGAGATGGGGCAGCATTTCCACGACAATTAGAAGGAGATGGGGCAGCATTTCCACGACAATTAGAAGGAGATGGGGCAGCATTTCCACGACAATTAGAAGGAGATGGGGCAGCATTTGCACGACAATTAGAAGGAGATGGGGTAGCATTTCCACGACAATTAGAAGGAGATGGGGCAGCATTTCCACGACCATGAAGAAGAGACGAGGCAGAATCTCCACGACCTCAGAGAAAGACACCAGGCAGCAATCCCACGACCAAAACAAAAGAGACCGGGCAGCATTTCCTCAACCTTGAAAAGAGAGACCGGGCGGAATTCCACGACATTAAAAAAGGATACGAGGCAGCATTCCCACTACCTCAAGAAAAGAGACAAGGCAGCATTGCCACAACCTTGAGAGAACAGACTCAGCAGCACTTCCACGCACCAAGAAGAGAGCCAGCAGCCGATTTGGATGTGCCGCCGCCGTCGCCATCGCTGTTGAGCTTGATCACCCTTTCTGCTGCTACTCCTGACTGCCCGAGGTACGAGCGAGTCAGCTCGTCCACCCGCACCAACCCCTTCGCCCTGCCGTGGGAAATAGCACGTCAGTGTGAGAATTTGGTGGAAATCTTGAGAAAAAAAAGATACACACACACACACACACACACACACACATAAATATATGTATATATATAGATATGTATGCATATATCTATATATATATATATATATATATATATATATATATATATATATATATATATATATATATATATATATATATATATATATAGAGGTTTATGCCTCCACTTGTTTGCTGCGGTGTGCTGTGGTTTTGTGTTAAAAAATGAATTGCCTCGGTTTTGCACCAAACCTGGTTGTTTTTATCTTTATTTTCTTCTTCAATTCTTTCATCATCACATGGACAGGGGGGTCAAGGGGTAGAGGGGTGGGTGGACAGGTGCCAATCCCGAGCACTGAGGGCGGAAGAGTATGAGCCGCCTACGACATGCTGACTTTTTTTGCTAGCCATGGGACTAGGTCAAGGAACCTCCCAACCCAGAGGAATTGAAGTGTTGAGTCCAGAGTTTGCCGTCGTATCCGACTTGACCCCCTCGTAGCCGAGTCGGCTAAGTCGACCGACCCAAGTCGCACGGTCGACTTGGGGGGTGGCTGCGTCGACCCCGCGAGCCAAAAAAATTTCCCCGCTGCTTCGACTGCGCGACACTGACGCGGGGGGTGGCGACCCGTTTACCTGACGGCGGCGCAGTTTGCTTTGCGAACTGGCGGGTTGGGGGGCGGGGGCGAAGTGGGGGGGGGGGGGGGGGGGGGGGGGGGGGGGGNGGGTTGGCGGGGAACTGAGTAACGAGCGTCAACTGCCGCGCAGTCTGGACTGCGCGGCAGTTGACGGCGTCAACACGTAGGGCTGCCTGCGCGACAATCAACGCGCAGGCAGCCCTACGTGTCAGCGGACACCAGTGTCCGCTAACGCGCTGGGGGATGCCTGCGCGGATTTTTTGTCTCCTGAGGGTTCACTGGTAATTTACTTTACCTGGCTCAGGTACGGGGAGAGAGAGAGGAATTACCAAGAAAGAATGGTATGTGAACCCGGGCAGTAAAAAAAACCTAAAGAGGCAAATTTGTGCCTAGAAATGAATGATAGGATTTTTTTAATACATACGATTCTTCTCCATCCTCTCTTTCTCTCCCCCCCCCCAAGAGCCCTATCGACTTGGAGTGTGGACCCTCCGACTCTACTTACCGACTTACCGACTCCGACTTAAGTGTACAAGTGTATGGCAAACATAGATACATATGTATATACATATACATATGTATATATATAAGTATATGTTTATATATACATGTATATATATATATACATATGTATCCAATGCTTTGAACTGCCCGAGGTACAAGCGAGTCAGCTCGTCCACCCGCACCAACCCCTTCGCCCTGCGGTGAACCGCGGTTGCGAAAGAAAGTTTGTTTTGATATGTTTTTTCCTCACTTGCATTTGTCCCACAGTTGCGAAAGAACAGTGTTGATGAGTTTCAGCTCACTTGCATTGTGTGGCTACGCAGTGCGCCACAGACGAATCTTGATGGCCTCTCTTTCCCGCTCCTTCCCCAGACATGGAAGCCATGTTCTAGTGCGGCAGAGGATTCAGGTCACAGCAAGGCAGACTGAGAGAGAGAGAGATAACTGAAAGGTGGGGGCGGGGGGGGGGGGGTGTAGTTGCAAGACTGGAGATCAAGAAAGGCGTATGCGTTTCGGCCAGCAAGGCCTACCGAGTGCGTAAAAGACGAAGCTCAACAGCCTTTCTTTCCCGCTCCTTGACCAGACAGTCGCAGTGAATCATGTCGCGGTTTTGAGCGCAGCGCTGTGATGAGAAGACAAAGTGAATCATCTTCCTTGCACGTGTCCCAACCCAACTGGTCAGCAATGGCTTCACGTGTCCCCACCCAACTGGTCAGCAATGGCTTCACGTGTCCCCACCCAACTGCTCAGCAATGGCTTCACGTGTCCCCACCCAACTGGCCAGCAATGGCTTCACGTGTCCCCACCCAACTGGCCAGCAATGGCTTCATGTGTCCCCACCCAACTGGCCAGCAATGGCTTCACGTGTCCCCACCCAACTGGCCAGCAATGGCTTCACATGTCCCCACCCAACTGGTCAGCAATGGCTTCACGTGTCCCCACCCAACTGGCCAGCAATGGCTTCACGTGTCCCCACCCAACAGGCCAGCAATGGCTGCACGTGTCCTGACCCAACTGGCCAGCAATGGCTTCACGTGTCCCCACCCAACTGGTCAGCAATGGCTTCACGTGTCCCCACCCAACTGGCCAGCAATGGCTTCACGTTCCCAGCGACTGACTTCGCCAAAGGCTGCCCGTTGCAGCAGCAGCAGCAGAAACAGCAGCAGCAGCAGAAACAGCAGCAGCAGTAGAAACAGCAGCAGCAGCAGCAGCAGCAGGAGCAGCGACAACAGCAGCAAGGACAGCAGCAGCAGCAGCAGCAGCAGCAGAAACAGCAGCAGCAGCAAGAGCGGCAACAACAGCAGCAACGACAGCAAAAGCAGCAGCACCAGCAGCAGCAGCAAAAGAAGCAGCAGCAGAAGCATCAACAGCAGCAGCAGGAGCAGCAGCAGCTGCAGCAGCAATGATCCTGCATCAGCCATCACCATACATCAGCCATCACCATACATCAGCCATCACCATACATCAGCCATCACCATTCATCAGCCATCACCATGCATCAGCCATCACCATGTATCAGCCATCACCACGCATCAGCCATCACCATACATCAGCCATCACCATACATCAGCCATCACCATTCATCAGCCATCACCATGCATCAGCCATCACCATGTATCAGCCATCACCACGCATCAGCCATCACCATACATCAGCCATCACCATACATCAGCCATCACCATGCATCAGCCATCACCGTGCATCAGCCATCACCATACATCAGCCATCACCATACATCAGCGATCACCACACATCAGCCATCAACATACATCAGCCATCACCATACATCAGCCATCACTATACATCAGCCATCACCATACATCAGCTATCACCATGCATCAGCCATCACCATGCATCAACCATCACCATACATCAGCCATCACCATGCATCAGCCATCAATATGCATCAGCCTCGCTGGCTGGCTGACCGGCTTCCTGGCT
Organism: Penium margaritaceum; assembly: GCA_023375785.1. Classification (NCBI taxonomy): domain Eukaryota; kingdom Viridiplantae; phylum Streptophyta; class Zygnematophyceae; order Desmidiales; family Peniaceae; genus Penium; species Penium margaritaceum. The sequence continues at coordinate 13,592 of SZWC01038164.1, forward strand.
GGCTGACCGGCTACCTGGCTGTCTCACCGGCTGCCTGGCTGGCTGACCGGCTGGCTGCCTGGCTGGCTGACCGGCTGGCTGGCTAGCTGACCGGCTGCCTGGCTGGCTGACCGGCTGGCTGGCTGGCTGACCGGCTGCCTGGCTGTCTGACCAGCTGGCTGGCTGGCTGACCGGCTGCCTGGCTGGCTGACCGGCTGCCTGGCTGGCTGACCGGCTGCCTGGCTGGCTGACCGGCTGCCTGGCTGGCTCGCTGCTTGCTGACGGCTGCTGGTGGCGAGCTGTATGTTCTACACTCACCCAGAGGAGAGGAGGTAGCCGCGAGGGTTGTTGCCGTCGTACAAAGCCTCCCTCCACTTTCTCGACGTGCCCGCCACCTCCAGTCTCGCCACGATTCTCCGTTTGTCGAGCTCGGCGATTGCGTTGCGCGTCAGAATGGTGTTGGACGGCACTCGACCCAATCTGGAAAGAG
>SZWC01038167.1:3697-14057 GCA_023375785.1 Penium margaritaceum
AGGAGGTTGGGAGATGTAATCATTGTGGGTGTTTATATATACGATACTGTATGAGCTTTGAACATACACGTTTTGATGATTTCCATGAATGTTTCTTCAAATGTTTCCATCTTTGAGTCACGTTAGCAACCATGTTTTATAAAAATGTACTATGAAACTTTAATTGTAATCATTCATCTTTAAAAAAGGTTTACAATTAAATGGGAGTCTCATAAAGTAGATGTATTCTTGTTCGAGTAGCTGCCACATATTTATTGGTGATAAAAAATTTACTTATTCAAGAGACACTTACAAGTATTGAGTATGTTGCTATTGAGCATGATCTAATGGTGTGTGCATAAATAATTCTCTCTCACTATTTCTCCCCTTCTCTTTTATCTCTCTCTTTTCCTCTCTTTTATCTTCTCCCTTTTGGAATTCTCCTCATACCACCCGTCCTTGTGGTGTGGACTATAAAAGGGCTATCTAGCGTGATGTGTACCACGATGTATTTAGTATTACATAAATACTTAAGTGTGTATTTTTGAATTCAACATTACATGAATACATTAGTTTTTAGCAATAATAATGTATCAAAACATTACTATTACATAAATTCCAATGTATTAATACATGATTGCAATGTACAAATATATTGTAGTAATGTATTTATTAATTCATAGATCTTATACATTTCTATCAGATACATGTAATACATAAACTCTTCAATTAAAATTTAATTATCGCAAAGAGGTGGGTTTTAAATGTTCCCCCTCCTCCACAATAAGCATCCACTCATTGTATCTATTTTTTATGATGAAATAAAAAATAATTACATGAATGTATTTCATTTTGATGATATATGTGCATCAAATTTGTCGACTAAGTTCTTATTGTACAGAAGAAATCAGCACCAAATAAAATTCTTTTTGTTGTTTTTGCTCAATCAGAGAAACGACAATGAATAGCTACACTTTGCTAACACAATACTTAGTTTTAGGTCGACATCTATAGTCAAATTAACTTTCCCGAAAGTAAGTTTGTTTTTTGTGTCTATAAAACTTGTTGAACAAGGAAACACTTACGACAGTGTGTCCTAGATGATTGCATATGGAAACTCAATATAACGGTCAGCAAGATGATATATGTACATCAAATTTGTCGACTAAGTTCTTATTGTACAGAAGAAAACAGCACCAAATGAAATTCTTTTTTTTGTTTTTGCTCAATCAGAGAAAAGACAATGACTAGCTACACTTTGCTAGCACAATGCTTAGTTTTAGGTCGACATCTTTAGTCAAATTAACCGCCCGAAAATTAAGTTTGTTTTTTTTTTTTATAAATGTTGTTGAACAAGGAAACATGTACGACAGTGTGTCCTAGATGATTGCATATCAACACTCAATATAACGGTCTGAAAGGGAAAGGTGTTCTTCCCCCCACTAATGACTGAATGTATTGCAACTATATATGAGAGCGTGTATTATGGTGACCATGTTCTTTGATAAGTAATACATTGAACATACATGTATTTTTTAAGATGTCCATTACAATCACCCAATAAAAGTGTATGAGGTCATGGTATCTGATCTCCAAAAATAAAAAATTGTTATGCACAACATGATGATTTCACATACAAAATTTAAATGACATACAACAATCAACAATGATGTTGTAACAAGACATTTTTCATATGTGATGTTGGACATTCTTTGGAACGTGACTTCAGTGGTAGGAGGATTGACGGTGCCAATGTTATGACAGAGGTTTTTAGTGGTGAACTTAAACACTGAATTGGTCACTTGCAATACCTCGTCCCCAAAAACATTCATAGTGCATTGGAGGTGTGAATAGGTATGTGTATTCTTAAACATAAAACATCTCACATTAGGCTATGTCTGCCAATGGTTATAGTTAGGGTTTAGGAATCCCTTCGATAATGTTAGGAAACCTATTGAACCCCACAACTGTAGAGCTCTAGAGAAAAATGATAAATTGTAAGTTTTGTTTCACCAAGTTCTATGTCAAGAAAACTTCATTGTCTTTCCTCCAAAAATAAAACATGTTTCATGTATACGTACAAATGTATTTTTGCGCAAAAAAGAACAATTTGGTGTATTAATTTTTTTACCCTTTATTTAATATTTGTTTTTAATTTCCAAAAGGAACCATTTACATGTTTTGTGCATAAAATCATTCAATTGTTTTTTCATTTATAGAAAGAGATACGATTTAAGTTGTCATGATTTCCTCGACGCTACCATAAATTTCTGAAGGAAATTTACTAACATGTTCACTGCATAAGTATAGTATATTTTAAGCGTGATGAACAATAAACAGGATTCAGAGAGGTTAGTGGTAGGTCGTTTCTGATTATAAAGAGGTAAAGGGGTTGCTAAGGAGGTATATGGAAAATGATGAAATCAGAAATTGTGGCAAGAAGGAGAAGGGCAAAATGAAAGGAAGGAGAAATGGAGGGACATGGATGAAGGGAAGGTCAATGGTAAGATGTCGGGGAGATAAAAAGAGATAGAAAGAGAGAGAGAGAGAGAGAGAGAGAGAGAGAGAGAGATGGAGAGAGAGAAGCTAATAAAAATAAGGAATGTAAGAATGAGAGAGGTTGAGATAAAGGAATAGAGATAGAGATTTAAAGGAAGAGGGTGGATGATGAGAGGTAAGGGTGACATGGAGTTTCTTTGTTTCCATAGTTGGTTTGTAAAATTGACAAAATTATGCTACATGATAGATTTAGGGAAGAAACAACATGTTTCTTCAAAAGGAGTTGCAAAAGAAGATATTTACGATCCAAAAAAAGATTTTTTTTTGAAAACATATCAATAATTTAAACAAAAAATGTCTTCCAAAGGTTGAGATTCTTATTATAAACCAAAAGCAAATAGATAGGATAACTTGATTTATCCTCCATTTATCTTTGGAATCCTCTGAAGAAAACGATGTAAAGCTTGTGTTGGAATATTGTCATGCATTACACCCACATTCACATGGTTAGGTAAATAACATTTAAGGAAGCAAAAAACACTAATGAATGTAGAATATGTATTGTATAGATCTTATACCAAGGTCATCAATCTGTTCCTTATGGTCTTTCCATTTCAAACGTCTTTTTCCTCATAGGAAAGACTATTCAACTAGACAATTCAATAGTGGTTTTCATGAATCATTGTTCTAATTGGTTGCATGTGCCATACGGTTTTTGTGATTTTGACTTGTATAAGAAAATTATTACAAGATCTCTTGAATTTGTAGAAACGTTTGTGTTTCTGATAATGTTTTACATCTGTCTGAGTCTTATTTCCTTTCGGAGTAAAACTCTCCTTATTTGAGAATCTCTTTGTCACCAATGATTTTGCATGTTTTCCATGAGGTTGTTGCTCATGAACATAATAGGTTATTACCATCGAATGGAAAGAATACAATGAAAATCTTGAAACCATATGAGACCCGCATTGTCTGATGTTAAATTATACATTCAAATTTCTGCCTCACATGTGTTCTTTGTAATGTGTCATGATATCAACATCCTCTGATGTCTAATGTTTATGAACGTGTGCCAATGCTAATACCTCATGCATCGCATTAACATATATGCACATATCCCATAGAGGTCCTCAGAAATAAATCCTTGTGATAGGCCATTTACTTGACGACCATACCTTCAAAGACCAAGCTTTGAGATGACCACACCATTTGGATATATTTATTGATTTTGTATCACTTTTGCATCATTTTCACATGAAATGTTGTGTTTTTTATATCATAAGAATAAACACAAATAATAAGCAAAAGGTTTCCATCAAGGCTTAATGCCGCTACGAAGTTTTAAAAATTTCCATACGAAAGTACATAACACCATACAAACATGAAATGAATAAATAAACTCTACATAATGGATGATTATTTCAAAATGGAGATTATGCTTTTCTCTTTTCCCATTCTCAAAAGTTTATGATAACCTAAATTGCTCTTTTTCTGACTTAGCAGCTCAAACATGGGGAAGAATTTTCTGATATCAGGTCTTCTCTACCCATTTTGAACGCTTTTCATGAAGATGCTTAGGAATCTCAACCTTTTTTTGCACGTCACCTATCTCAGCATATAGCAAGAAGAAACATGGTATCATTAAAAGCAATATGTCATGTAAAAAATGCCTTCAATGAAGTAAAGAAATAGTATACTACATTTACATGAATTACATATCTAGTAGAAACCTTAAATATCCATATACAGTATTGATGTCTCTAATCATAATGTAAGGTGACATGTTTATTTTTTAGGAAGTTGGTGACTCTTCATATCGACACTTAAGATGATTGGTAACTTGGCTTTTGTGGAAGCCCTTTGAGCTCATAAGTAATTGTTACACTTGCACGTGTTTTTTGTTTCATTTTGATTCATAAATAAAACACTTTGATGAATATTTCACAAAACGGAAAACCCATGATCGTGTAGTCAATAAAGTTTTTATGTAGCTGCTTAAGAGGTTATAAAACCAATCATACACCTCACGTGATAAGATGTATCAAGTGGTAGACTATACTTGCCGTATTGCAACTTAGAGAAATAATCTCATTATGCTAAGTTTGCCTTTACATGCCTTCTCATCCTTTCCAATTTGGACTATGTTTTGAAAATTTTCTATTTTCAGTTTCTACTGTGAAATATAATGGTTTGTAACAGACATGGTTCCATGCAAGTTGCTTACCAAAATGTGTTGTAGACAATGTTTTTATGATTCCATAAAGTTCAAAGCCACACCTTACGACATGAATGTGGAATCTTAAAAATCATTGAAAGTGTTATTTAATCATTCTTCATGTAATGTAGATATCTTTTTTACTAGTTCAAAGTTCTACTTCATTGAAATCACATTCATCACTTTTTCCATCTTGTAAGACACACACTTTTGAAAGCATGGACGATAAGAAGGAAAGTTCATTTGGAAATAAAAAACGTTAATGAAGTCATTAACGCTTCATTCTTCTAAGTGTTAAGAAGAATAAGAGTGTTAATGACCAAAAAATGCATCAACATATCATGGAAGTCCTAAGGACCCACTCATTAAAAAAACACTAAACAAGGCGTAACAAAACCATAAACTTGAATGAGAAATAAAACCTTGTTCAAAACTATCTATTATTCAAAGAGATGAAATTACTTTTGTTATGTTTCCTTTCATCATCATAATTTTATTTGTTTTATCCTGCACAAAACCCATAAAATTGTGCAATTTAGCAATGAAAACTAGAAATATCATAAATGACTTCTTTCTATGAAAGTTTTGCAAACGATTTTAAATGTGGAGGATTTTGCAAAGAATTTTTGGTTTAACATGATCTACAAAGGATAAAAAAAACTTGAAAATCATAGTGCAATGCTCCCATTTAAAAATCCATACTAGCACAACATATGTAAAATAATTTACTTCAAATGAAGATTTATGTATCATTTGTGGATAAAAAAACAACTATTCATTAATGATACCATGGAAATCCATTTCTTCAAGGGTGTAGGCGATATTGATTATGGTTTCTACATTTCCATAAGTGAAAGAGTTCTTAAAGCAAAGAGTTTTCCACCAAGGGATGTAAGACTTCTCTAGAAAAATGCATGAAGCCACTAAAGAAAGTAAGGGACCTGTGAAATATACTAAAAAAAAGGAAACACTGATGTTACCAAACGCTGTACATAAAGATTATCTTGATTGATGACTAAAAAACATGTTCTATCTACATTACTCGCATCATGAATCGTTGATGTCCAGCAAGGTCATGAGTGTTGCACACAATGTTGTATAAAACACTAATCAATGAATCCAGTAGTATAAAAAATTATTATCCTGAGAAAATGTCCACTTAGTCATTAGATTCAATAATTTTGTGGAGAAATAGAACAATTGATAGTCGTTTTAATATGGAGAATTTTTCAGAAAGGTCTTTGTTGAAGATAAGAACTGCATTGGGAATTTAAGCTTTTAAAATTTTGTTTAGATCTAGAGAAGAATCAAAGGAACTGATCCATGGACAACAAAAAAACCTCACTACAAGTGAGGGCAAAGTGAAAGTTTTCCCCTCCTGTAAGAGAACAAGCTTGATACCCCCTACCTTCAACCAATAAGCTGCATTGGCACCTATCTCGAAAAATGAAGAATGATTTTCCTATGCATCAAAATAATAATCCTGATTTGGTCCTTTTGCATGGAAGCAAAATTTCAAGTGTGGAAAGGGAGGATATTCCCTTCTGTTTTGTCATGAGAGAGCATGTTGATGTTGCATGGATGTGGTGTTGACATGTTGAAGTCAACTTCTCTTTGCGTAAAATCACAAACTCATTTCTATAGGGGTTTTTTAACGTTTGAAAGTGTTTTTTAAAGTTGTTCAGGGGGTTTCAAGACTCCCCATGCATGAGAAGGCAACTTGGCCAGCCTGTATCCTACAAGTTGCAACAGTTGTTGACACTAAAACAAAATCCTTAACCCTTGTAAGTTAGTAGTTTTTAGGTTTGTGTTTTGTATCAAACATGGGTTTAAACTGTTTTTAGAATGAGAAAATTTACAAATTGGAAGTTTTGAACTCCCCATTCTTAAGGTGCTAGGGATTTTGGTTGACGTGTGAGAGTAGGAATATAAAGCTCCAAGACCCCCCCTTCTCTCCGCGGCACCCCTCGCCCCCACCCTTGCAAGCCTCTTGTACCCTCTTTAATTGAAGCCATGAATTTCATGGGTGTTAGTGGTGGGTGAATGGTGAAGTCATAGGCTACGAGGGGGAGGAGGGGGGTTTGAAGGGGGCCCTCGGTTTTGCGTTGGTTGGCAAAGTGCTATTTAGGATTCTTGTTGTGCGAATTCCCCTCCACACACTCCTCAATGCCACTCTGGCCCTCCATCATGATGAACGTAATGGAGGTCATGATCTAGCACCGAATGGCTATTATCACCATGCATGTGTAGCAACATGCATCCTTGCTAGAGCATAGTGAGTACCTGTGGGCAAATGGGGCGTTTTGTTATCTGATTGGGGTAGATGGGCGTTATCTTCGGCGGAGAAGTGAATGGGACTTATTTTCTAAAATGTGGTTTAATCGGACTTGTTGTGATGGAGGGGTGTATGAAGGCACATATGACAAAATACAAGGAATAAAAATTTCACCTAAAAATAAATTTCATCATCATTTGCTATGCAACACCCGTACATACATTGCCAAATTAACATTAAGAAGACAATATTTCTTAGGATATAAGGCATGAATAACTCATTTTTTGGTCTTTGTATATGTTAATGATTGAAAATCTTCAAGCATATACAAGAGAAAACACTTACGTTTACTTTACTAGCTCGTCTTTCACATGAAGCTTGAAAGAAAATTTAAAGATGAAAGATCATCATTCATTGACTACATGGAAATAATAGTTTCACATTTTGCTGGATGTTGATGGTTGAATGATATATCTTGATTATGTAGGGATTGTGAGAATGCTATTCTGACTTGGTATCCTGGTTTTGAAGAGAATGAAATGCAATGTTGGTGGATGTGGGGTTTCCACATTTGCACTCTATGTTATACATGGCATTACATGCCATGTTATACATGGCATGTAATGCCATGTATAACATATTTTGTATTGCATGAGATTTCTTTAGAGCCAAGAGTCCACAAATGTCTAGGTTGTGGGAGTTTTGTAAACGTACATTTACAATATCGTTTCCAGAACCTACCTAAGGTTGAGTTTGCCTTGAAGGGTAATTGAAAAGATTTGGTGATCTTTAGTCACAATTGTCGTATTGGAAGTACCAAATAGTGTAGTGACATTCATGTTGTGTTGTTTTATTGTTGTTCATTCCTGGTAGAGAAAAACTTCAACGATGTGAAAGTAGAATATGGGTACTTCAAGGTAAAAAAACAGTGGTCTGATCACAACGTGAACATTGAGCAGCCATGTTTGGTGGGTGAGATTGAGCTTACGCTTCCTTATCCACTAGCATACATTGGAGATTTCTACCAACAATGGTAGATAATTGAATGAAAGACCTTTTGAAAATTTTTAATTAGTGAATATGGCATCTGTGAATGCAAGTTTAGTTCAAATTGTTGATATCTAACATTTAAAATTTGCATTTTTTGTTGTTTGAAGGAATTTTTACGGATAATTATCACAGTTAGGGAATTTAAAGGGAGTAAGAGATGATAGATGAAATCACTCTTTAAATGTTCACAAAAAAACCAAATACATAGAAAATTGCAAAACCTGTGGTGAAGAATAAAGAAGACCCATCAAAGTGGGGATGATATACTTAGAAACAAAATTTCATCACTTTACATTGAAATCAAGCGACAGGGAGCAACGCCTTCACTTGCAAATCAACCAAGAATTTACATTATAAGCATGATGATGTTATCAAATTCCTTGTTTTCCTCAATTGAGTGAAGAGACCAAGGATTAAATGAAATAATCATAGTCATGTTTGTTTTTAGAAGAACAAGAAACCATCATGATTTGAGGGATAAGATGAAGTACCTTGTTCTTTTTTTGGGCACAATTGGTTTTGTGGTTCAGTTTTTTTCCATTTGGAAGGGACTCAAATCCCAATAGATGTCTCTTTAAAATGAAATGTTTAAATAATCCTCTTCTCCTTAAGAGAGGCCTTGAAAGTTTCATAAAGTAGCTTTCACTATGTGCATTTTGTTTGCACAATTTTCATTTGAAGTCCATATGGAACTATGACAATTTGTCTTGAAGATGTACATTTCTCTTTAACCCGTGTTTTGTATCTATGTTTAAGAGGTGAAAAAACTTCAAGGTGTTACCTAAGCTACCATCAACTGCAAAAAAAATCCCCTTAACCACAATACAAATACAATTAGTGGAATCAAAGTGCAAACACCTTGCCACCTTAGCTTCGAGACTATTTGTGGTGCCAATGTGATTTTCCTTCATTATAATCTTATTGACTTAGTTTTTTTATTCCATCATGGTCTTTGATTCCCCCGCGTCATATGTTTTGAGAGCTCTTAGTTGTCGGATGTTGTAGTGTTTAGCATATAACACTTAAAATATGTTTATGTGAGACTAAATTCTATTCTTGTGTTGGCATTTATTGCATTTTCAGGCCATTACATATTGAGCACCATTCTCTAACACTTGCTTATGTGAAGTTTGTATCATGCAATGTTGCATTAGCAAAGTGTTGGTTTTCTTTCCTAAAAATGTGGATCACACGACAAGTTTAACTTGATCATGATGACTTTTTTTCTGTGTCAAACTAGACTTCATATTCAAGGTGTTTTTGTTTCTTCATCTTCTTTGAAGGTACGTTGGATTTGCCTTTATCACAAAAAAACACACATCCTAAATCTCATGCGTGTAGATCACAAGTACAATTAATGCAATCACATATACCCCACTAATAATATTTATCTGTAGAAATGTTCCTATATTTCATATTTTTCTGACACTTGTGATGGCGATTAAAAGCAACCGTGTCCCTTGTGACAGCAAAGTACGGGAGAGCGGTTTGACCTGTATTTGTGATGTCCTCGTGAAATTGCTGATTTCTTGCATTTGCTCAAGTGACAGGCTACAGGCCGTACATGCGATAGCTGAACATCACATTGTGAGAACGATGTGGTGCAGTGTGGAGCAATCCGCCAGTCCTACGAAGAGAATTGTGTGCGTGAAGCGAGAGCTGATCTCGAACCCTCGAAAAAATAGTGCTTGGTTCATCCGCGTCTTGAGAAAACTCTAACAAAAATGACAAAAGAAAATGAAACAATGGCTGTTAAATTGTATTTTTTGTGGCATTTTTCAAAATTCGTTGTTAACTAGTGTTAGTAGGGTATTTCTTATGCACTAAATCTTTTTTACACTTGTTGCAAAAATATACTATCTTTGATTTCAAATCACACGTGACCCATTTCAAAATTTTAACCTTCTCTTGCATGTTTTTTTAGTGAGTTGGAAAATTATTTATGTGCAATTCATGTTACCTTATCTCCTTCACACATTTTCAATATCTTTTATAACTTCTTTTTCCAGATAAGCCTTAGGCACACAGTCTTTGTCTGATTTTGTGGAACTCTATCACTTTGTTAATGGGGAATGGGGACTTAGGTTAATTGTTTTGTTGGTAATGGAGGGATCTGTGGTGTGTTGTACTTTCTTGTAAGAAGTTGAAAGCTACATGAGTTACCTCATGGGACTCGGATAGTATGTCAATCCCCATCTCGTAAAGTCAGTTTTTTGGTTCATTTTTCAAAAATTTGTTAAGAGGGTTCTAAAGAGCAAGAGCTTGAAAGTCAGAGTTTGATGAAAGCGAATGTCAAGAAATGAAGATGAATGTTCCTTGTGTCTGAATCCACCCTCCCCCAC
>SZWC01038173.1:0-14051 GCA_023375785.1 Penium margaritaceum
GAGAGAGAGAGAGAGAGAGAGAGAGAGAGAGAGAGAGAGAGAGAGAGAGACAGAGACAGAGGAGGAGGAGGAGGAGCGATGGAGAAAGCGAGTGAGTGGACGAGGAGCGCCAGGAAAAAATATACGGAACAAAGAGACCGGTGTTGTGAGGGCTCACAGGAGAGAAAAGAAGGACAAAAACGGGAAGGAGGAGCTCGCCAGCGAGTTCACAAGAGGCCCTGACACCCGGGCGTAGTATCGTACGAATTGCCGGTAGTAAATCGTGAAGCCGAGGAAAACTTGAATTTCTCGAACGTTGGTCGGCTTTGGCCAATCAACGACTGCTGCCACTTTTTTTGGATCCATTGTGATCCATCCACCGTTGATGGCGTGATCCAAAAACTCGATTGATCGGCGACCAAAGTCACACTTCAAGAGTTTTCCAAAAACTTTCTCTCTTTGCAAAACTTTGAGGAATTTTCGAAGATGTCCATTATGCTCCTCCATGGTGCGCCTGTACACCAGAATGTCGTCCAGGTACACCATGACAAAATCGGTGAGGTATGGGTGAAAGATGTTGTTTATTGTCGACATAAACATCGTTGGGGCATTCGTAAGTCTGAACGGCATTCTTGTGAACTTGAAATACCCGTAGTGTATTCAAAATGCTGCCTCCTCAATGTCGGCGTCTGCTACACGTATCTGGTGATGTCCGTTGCGCAAGTCGATTTTGTTAAGAAATTGAGCCCCTCTGAATTGGTCAAAAAGCTCCTCAACTTGGGGAAGAGGGTAGCAGTTATTGATGGTAGCGTCGTTCAACGTCCGATAGTCCACACACATCTGCATCTCACCAGCTTTCATTTTTACAAGCAGTACTGGTACGGCGTATGGTGACGTGGATGGGCGGATGAACCCCTGACCAGGCATCTCGTCGAGTAACGTTTTCAGCTCGTTCAGCTCGTGATCACTCATTATATAAGTTCCTCGAAGTGTAGGTCTGCTGCCTGGCTTCAATTGCTACAATGGTCGATGTCTCGTTGAGGAGGTGAGGTTCTCAAGAGTTCATCAGGGAAGATGTTCGCAAACTCGTGGAGGAGTGGTTCAAACTCTTTGGGTACCATCAGAAACTTTGGTGATGCCAATGAGGCCGATCATGAGTTAGCTACTACCACTTCCGCTTCTTCCATTAGCTTTAAATGTACAAGCCATGCGCAAGCTCCTCGTCGTACACAGTGCTTGGCCACGTTGAGCAGTGTCGCTGTACAGGTTGTCGCTTCTCGGCCACCGAGGCTTCTTCTGCTGCTTCCACCTCTGCTGCTTTCGCCGTCGACTTCTACCCCACACGTGGAAGTTATCGTTTGGTGCCGTCCATCTCAATGTAGAAGTCGCCGCTATTCCAATTGACTTGCGATTGTGCCGGTACACGAAATCTTGTCCGAGGATGATTTTGTGATTTCGCATCTCCAGACCGTAAAATCCCGTAGATCTCCCACTTGTAGTCGTAGTGGTTGTTAGAGTCTCTGTTTTTGCAGTCTCTCGCTGATGGTTTTTCCTTCAAATACCCTTGGTTTGGTCTGCAAACCCAGTTTGCGAACCATGTCCTTGCCTACAAAGTTGTGTGAAGCTCCTCCGTCCACTACTGACGGTAAAGTTCTACGACTCCTGCCTCCTTGAGGCTGGACTTTTAGCACTATCGTTAGTTGGTTGTCCTCGTATCCCTCATCAAACATTGCAATCTCAAAAGCCCTCTGCGCCAATGTGGACCGTTCAGATGGAAGATCGTTCGACGCAGATAACTCCTCACGGAGATCGCCTTTTACTCCTGCCCTTTGTCGTTTCTTGACTCACTTTTCTGCGACTTCTCCCCCTTTTCGGCCTGCTATTTGCTCCGACAGTTGCAAGCGATGTCCCTGATTTTTCCGCAGTTGTATCAGGTTTGTGTATCTCTCTGTTTGACGGCGTCCACTTCTATTAGAGTCGAGGAGTCTGCCGAATGGTTCTTTCTATTTCCATGATAACTGTGGTTTGGAGGTCGCCAGCAGTAGGATTCCTAGATCCGAGCGTTGTAGCCGGTGCTGTCAATCCTGTCTGCTGCTCCCATCATCCGCGGTAAGTCGTTTTGGATGCCAAAAATGGCGATTTCTCTCCAGATATCTTGCTTGAGGCCATCTTTGTAGTGAAAACAGAGTTCGTTGAGAGCGATGTCGTCGCCGGTGATGATCTCGCGAGATCTACACGTATGCTCTGCCACGCTGGATTGTTGATGGCGACGTTAGAGCTTGCGTCGGATTTTCCATTCAGTCGTCCAAAGCGTGCAAGCATCGCGCACGATGGTTCATTCCAGTCAGTTGGTGGCGTGAGCGCATCTTGCCATTGTGGGTTGATCTTCTCCAAGGGTAGAACAACTGCGGTCGGCGACATGAGAGGGGCGCCGTTGGCCATTGATGATGCTCCGCCGGTCTCCTGCTATCGTTGGATGGTCTTTAGGTCGGACCACCAACTTAACGCTATGCCACGCAAAAAACACGGCCTCGAGGTCAGCTTTCTTTTGATTGTCGTTGACCCCAGCAGCGGTGAAGTACACCTCCAAACTCGTCAGCCACATCCAAACTATTGGTCCCTTTGAATTTACAGGATCGAACAGTTTAGGTGGAGCCGGACAAATTTTGGGTTCACTCAAGAGTTGGGAATTTCTCTCGACGAGCACCGCCACTCGTGCGCTTGCATTACAAAGAGCCTCCATTGCGATGTTGAGATGTTGGAGCACATGGTTTTTGATTCTCTCGAGCGCAGAGATTTGGTTCACCTGTTCCTCGTTGATACACGCCTAACGTCCAGTGCCACCTGTCATCCTTGCTGTCGTTGTTGAGGCTATTGGTAGGGACGGCTGGTTTATCATCGTTGGGTCCGTGGCCGGATAGGGGTTGGTCCAGCTGCCGCATAGCCTGCCATGCCAGCATTCGCTCTCGCTTCAGGGTTTACGTGCACCGGTGCGTTCTGATCCTCCATCGTCAAAGTTGTCGCCGAAGGCCCGCTGCTGGTCGTGGGTTGCGCTTGCTCGTCTCACATCGTAGTCGCCAATCATGGGATGTCTTGACATGCAAGATGCACTGACGGCTTGTACAACGTAGGCCTCTGGATGGGTAAAGTAGTCGGATTCCTCTCTGTCATAGATTCGCGAGGGTGGTTGAAGTTGTCGGAAGGTTGGGGAAGATTCACTATGGGCGGGGAATTCGGCCGGTTTGCCCTCGATTGTCGGAGTAAACATAACAGTCTTGTAATGTGATGGGCTGTTTGTGTAATACCAGAAATGCCCATCCGTAAAGATTAGGGACTCGTGTACGTCTGGTACGTAACACGTAGGGGGCAGACTTCTAAGTTCCATCCATTCATCCACACCTACCTTTAGCATGCCCCCAGTCTTAGGATTATAAACAGTTCAACCCCATTCTACATTGTCAAAAACATAGTCTCCAGAATTTTACACTAGACTGGACATGGATTTCTCGCACGCACGATTCACAGAGAAAATTTTAATAATATTCAAAATGAACTTTACTTCAATGAAATTTTGGAGATGTCGCGTGCACATGTACAAAAGAAAAAATTATAATGAGTCACACATTCTCACATCCCATGCCTACACAAGTCCCTAGACTTTGAGAGTGGGCATTTCTGTCATTGCACTCACGGTCCACAGTGCATTGGCCTCACAACTTTGACGTTCATTGATGTAGGGCATTTTGGTCACATGCCCGAACCTGTCGTGTTTTGTTTCTAGAGAGTTTGACACCTTCAACCACGTTCTAAAAGGCTCAACAAAGTATCACCAACTGTACCGATGTTTCAAGAATGTTCAATCGACTTTTTGAAGTTGTTGAAGTTTTGTTGGCCACTCACATTTTTTATGCCCTCTTGTCTCACTCTCCATGACACACACATGTACAGATTGAATGACAATGGACTCACCTGGGGAGACGTCATACGAGGGCATCATCACTCCTGGCTCTGGTGCCATGAAGCAGCTGATCCACTCAAGAGTGCCCTCTGGCACATGCGTGTCCGTTGCTTGACTATCCCACTTTGGTGTGGTAGAAGCTAGTGCTCGTACATTCTCACTGCCGATCCCTGCATCATGATTGCTTGCCTTGGAGTGTTTTGGGGGAGCTACATGTTATCCCGAGTGCTGATCCCTAGGGGGCCACCCTGTCGGTCATTGACTGTGCAGTGGTGAGTCGCTGCCCTCGGTTAACACCGAGAGGTCAGGCTTGACACTTGGGTGGCTGTGCATGCTCACCCGAGCAGTTGCTTGGTGTGGGCGCATGCTCACCGGTGTTTTAGACTCTTGCTTCCCCACATACCTCTTGTCTTCGTCTAACACTTGTGTGTAAGGCAAGTTTGCCGCATCCATGACATTTCATGCATTCTGGCCCTCAACTGTCTATGCGACGTGCTGGTCTGGTTAATAAGCTGCTGGGTAACTACGGGTATCAGAGCCATGGGGGTGCGCCCCTGGCTCTCATCGATCTCCGACCCATGACTCGCCCGCCGAACGGCACTTTCGCCGCAGTGACGGGCCATTGGCACTCTTGCCGCAAAACAAACCTCTATCGACTCATCAGCACCACCATTCGCAGTCACTCTCGACTGCTACATCCCTGACAGGCCAGCATCGGTGCAGATCACAGTACTTGATTGCCGCCCCATGATATGTGAGTTACTCCAGCTCTAGGACCATTGGCGCTCTCGCAGCCGCCGCCGTTTGGCTGATCCTGCGCTCTCTCTACACATGTGGCACACTGCATTCTGCGTGGCCACAAAGCACTCCTGCTACTTCATCGCACAGACACCTTCTCTACCGCTCGACACCAAAGCCCTAAGCTGCCCCATATTCCACCACTTCACGGCATTTCTCACCGCAGTCACTATGAGAAATGCTCTGCTGACTCTGTGCCGTCTATGAACCCGTGGTGCACCGCAGTCTGCGTGACCACAAAGTGGCTCCACCACTTTATCCCTCGGGCATCTCTTTCGCTGCCCAACGCAGCAGCCCTCTGCTTCCATTGTCTCATGTGAGTGGTAGAGATACTAATTGGCTGTATCTGCAGCCAAAATGCCAGCCACACTGGATTCGCCACCTTTAGACGGTCCTCCCAACGAATTGTTAGATTCTCCATGTACAGCAGCCCTACATGAATGGAGAACCCGTGAGGGTTGGACGAGCCTCCGCTTGCTAACAACAACGAGTCGCTCTGGGTTTGCATGTTGGATAACACGTACTAGCACAAAGACAACGCTGTAGAAGTGCAGGAACAAGAGCGTGAGATTGACCGACAGGTCTACACCGTGGACGACTTGCCTTCGACACCGCCTCACCTCTCAAGCATGCAACCTCACGGCTTGCCGTCAACCCGAGCCTCTGCCTCCAATCCAGCTGCAACTCCAGCTCCAGCCCCCACTGCGACAGAATCGGCCGGGCCTTCCACAATACATGAGGTGCCTGGAGTGATCCCCGTCGTGCCAATCCACACTGACTACATCAGCCTGGCAGGCACTATTCTTGACGCAACTGCAGGTACCGTTGCAATACTCTCTGCTACAGCCCGAGCGTGCAGGGCCCTGACACAGACAGTAGTGGGTTGTGCTACTAAGGCCTATGCACACGCTGCAGCATCTCTCTCACTACTTGCAGATTCCGTCGCAAACATTGCCACGTAGGTGATTACAGCAGCCGCAGCTGTGGCCACCACAACATCCTCTACACCTGACGCGACAGCCAGTGCCGTCGGCTCCATCCATGCATCCACTTCGACTGTTGTTCTGAATCCTGCGGGTGCTCCTCGGGATCTCCCACATCATGTCACCACGGGCATTCTCGTTGCGTCACCATCAGCAGCAGTCGCAGGTGCCACGGTCACAGGCTTCCTCTGTTTCACAGTGGCTGTTTCCGGGTGGGTGGCCTTCATCTTCTCCTGAGTGGCCGCAGTGGTGCCTCCTCTCTTTGCACTGCATCCTTGTTACTAGTCTGGTGAGCATTAATCCTTTTCTATTTTAATACCATCTATCCTGCATTTCACTTCTCACTATGCCGGGACCAGAGGAAACCATAGTGGCCTTATAGGCTGCCCTTAGTGAGGCCCAAGCAGATCCCGTAATGTCGAGGACGAACTGCAACAGGGATGTGAAGCTTAGCACAAACTGGCAACCACAGTAGCTACACTAGTCATGATCGCCTGTTCCGTGCCCCTCTCATGTTGCCTCCGTCTTCCGCTACTTTTGTTCACATCGTGTTCTCCTTGTCTCCGGCACATGCAGATATTCCGCACCGTTTCCTGTGACACATTCACAATGCTGCCATTCAGCGTCTGCTTCGTCTCCATCCTGCTACTGGCCTCGATCCTGTGACATTTTCTCCTTTGTGCTACTCCTCCTACCTTGACTGTGCAAGTGGCAAAATGTAGCTTTCCCCATCCACTGCTGCTTAGTCCACCACCTCTCATCCTTTTGAACTCATGCATGCTAATGTCATGGGTCCTCTGCCTCATGACTTCCTTGGTGGCCTTGGTCACTATGTGCTGTGCTTGACTAATGAATTCTCTCACTACCGATGGATCTTTGCTCTTCCTCACAAAAGTGATGTCACTGATTTACTTGAATCCTGGCTTTTGTAGGCTGAGCGCACATGCCTTCGTGCCTTGCGTGTCTTCCGTAGTGACCGGGGGGGTGAGTTTTTTGGTCCTACCTCTCGCTTTCTTAAGTCACGTGGTTTTTGTCTCGAGTCCTCTGCCCCCACACACCACAGCAAAATAGCGTTAGAACCACACACTTGCAGATGGTGTATGCTCCCTTCTCTCCGCCTTTGGTCAATCACCCTTGTTTGCCTTTGAGGCTATTTCATACATGACGTGGGTCTGGAATTGTGTCACTCATCGTCCTCTACCTTACACTGTCACGCCCTTTGAGTGCTGGATGGGACGGCTTGCTGACCTTTGCCTTGCTTGTGTATGGGGGTGTCTTGCCTCGGTGTGGCTTCTAGCTGAACAACAGGATGGTAGGCTTTCTCCCCGTGGCTGATTGTGCATCTTTCTTGGTGTCTCTCCATTCTCAAAGGCTTGGCGTTTCTGGGATCCTTCTTTTTATCGTATCATTGAGTCCCATGATGCAGTCTTGTTTGAGCTTGATTTGTCCGCTTCGCGGGCGTATGCCTCCCTCCGCCTTCTCGCGGTGGGGGTGGCAATTCTCCCTCTTGGGCCTTTGTTCTCCCCTTAGTGCATCCGTCGGCACCCTCTATCTCCTCTGAGCCCTCTATCTCCTTTGAGCCCTTTGTCGCCTTTGAGCCCACTGTCTCCTCTGAGCCCTCTGTCTCTTCTGAGACCTCTGTCTCCTTTAAGCCCTCTGTCTCCTCTGAGCACTTTGTCCCCTCAGAATCCTCTGCTCTGACTATCCCTGAGCCCTCTCCCACATCTGTTGTACCCTCTCCCCTTGTGTACCCACGCTCCAGCTCCCCTGTGGTGTCTTCACCGCCATCTACACGAGTTCCATATGTTCCTCCAGTCTCATCCTACACACGAGGTGGTCGCCTCAGGGCACTTCCGTCTCAATATCATCTTGTTGTTTCTGGTGACCCCGGCCTCCGTGCTCTTGGACTTGCGATATCTGCATTGTCCACGGTGGTCTCTGTGGTGCATCCCAGCATTGCCCTTGGCTACTCCCTCATTGAACAGGAGTTCCGCGTAGCCCTGTCCTCGTCTATAGCCGGGTATGTTGCCTCATGCTTTTCTATTGTTGGTCTCTCTCCTCTCCCACCTGAACCTCTAACTGTACAGGGTGCTCGTACAGCACCTGACTCCCCTCCGTGGGAGCAAGCTATAAAAGCCAAACTTGATGCGTTGTCTGAGCACGACGTGTACGAGCTCGTGGATCTTTCACCGGGTCGCAAAGCTGTTGTAGCCAAATGGGTGTACCATCGCAAGCTAAATCATGAGAACATTGTTGAACGGTACGAGGCACACCTCACGATAAAAGGTTTCTCACAAGTCACTTGTGTTGATTTTGATGAGACATTCGCCCCAATTCGTCGATACACTACTACCAGGGCACTGCTCAGCCTAGTTGCCCAACATGACTGGGAACTGGAGTAGATGGACGTCAACAACGCCTTTCTGTATGGAAAACTTGATGAGAAAATCGACATGGTGTAGCCACCTGGTTTCTCTGATGGAACAAACACAGTGTGGCGCCTGCACAAAGCTCTCTATGGCCTAATTTAGTCCCCATGGTACTAGAACCAAGATATCACAGCGACTCTGGAAAAGGGAGGCTTCCGAAGAAACACTGTGGATCTTGTCCTGTTTCTCAGTGCTCCCACCAAACCCCTTGTTGCCATCATTGTCTATGTTGATGATCTCCTCATTGCGTCACCAGATGTCGTATCTGTCAAAGCTGCGAAGTCTCTTCTTGAGGCAGCATACAAGATGAAGGACCTTGGTCGAGCCGGTGTCTTCCTGAATATGGAGCTAGAGCGTGATCGCTCACGTTGTACACTGCATGTTCACCAAGCTACGTACATCTGCAACTTGGAGGAGTGCTTTGGAGCGCTCCTTGCGTCTGTCCCCACAGCATCTACACCTATGACTCCAGCCTGTCAGTCACTGCTGAATTCCTTTGAACCATCCAAACTGTGGGAGACGGCCAACGTGACAGACTACCTCAGGGTCATCGGCTCCCTGATGTATCTTGCCATCACCACGCGTGCTGATGTTGTCTTTGCTGTGAACTTCCTGTCTCAGTTTTCTCAATGTCTCCATTAGCGCCATCTCGAGGCTGCTTTGCAGGTAGTGAGGAATGCCCTGTCCACACATTGCATTGGGTTGTGCTTTTCTGCAAAACCCTCAGTCCTGGTTGATGGCTTCTCTGGCGGTGATTAGGCACATGACTATGATTCATGTAGCAGAACAAGATATATCTTCGTGGTTGTTGGAAGAGCAGTCTCGTGGACGAGTGGTAAACAAGGGTGTGTTGCTCGCAACATTACTGAGGCTGAGTATGTGGCTCTTAGTACAGGCATGTGTGAGGCTGTCTGGCTTTGTTGTCTATTGCAGCAATTACGTGTACCCATTGTGACAATCAAAGCACTAAGGCCATTACAGAAATCAGTGGCATGCATCACTCCAGCACCAAGCATATCAACGTGGACCACCACTTTGTTCGCGAGTGCATTGCTGCTGGAATTGTCCGAGTTGCCTAAGTGGATACATGGTCATAGAGAGCTGACTTTCTCACCAAAACCCTCGGTTGCAATGTTTTCAAGACTGTTGTTCATGCTGTTGGACTCATCTGTCTCCATGACCTAGGTTGAGATGCATGACGTCCCCTGTTCTTGCTGACTTGTTGCCCTGATGGGTGTACTGTGTCCCCATGTGTGTGGATTATTTGCTTGTGGGTCATGGGAGAGTGTTGAAGTTTTGTTGGCCACTCATATTTTCTATGCCCTATTCTCTCACTCTCCATGACACACACATGTACACTTTGAATGAAAATGGACTCACCTGACGAGCACACCATGACTGCTGGCTCTGACGCCATGAAGCAGCTGATCCACCCAGGAGTGCCCTCTGGCACATGTGTGTCCGTTGCTTGACTATCCCACTTTGGTGCAGTAGATGCTAGGGCTCATACATTCTCACTGCCGATCCTTGCATCATGATTGCTTGCCTTTGAGTGGTTTGGGGGAGCTGCATGTTATCCCGGGTGCTGATCCTTAGTGGGCCACCCTGTTGGTTGGTGACTGTGCAGTGGTGAGTAGCCGCCCTCGGTCAATATCGAGAGGTCGGGCTCGACCCCCAGGTGGCAGTGCGTGCTCATCCTATCGGTTGCTCGGTGTGGGCGTGCGCTCACCGGTGTCTTAGACTCTCGCTTCCCCACATACCTCTTGTCTTTGTCTAACACTTGTGTGTAAGGCAAGTTGACCGCATCGGAGGCGTTCCATGCATTCTGGCCCTGAACTGTCTACGTGATGTGCTGGTCTGGCTAGGAAGGTGCTGGGTAACTATAGAAGGTGCTAAAATTTCATAAAACCATGCCTCGATATCCTTGAAACCCCCTGACTTTTGGGCAAGTTTCTCGAAGCAACCGCTCACGACGCGACATTGCTCGTGTCGCTTGGCTCCAGCACCAGAGACCGAACATATGCATCGTTGTGATTCTCGTCATTGTGTGTATGCGCTCAACGTGCTTAACACTTGTCATTGAAGTACACTTACTACTAAGTATAAAGTATCCCTTTGTCCCAAATCCTCAAATCGTCTTCCGCCCTGCAACTAATCCCTTTGAACCACCCACACTCCGCCCAGCATAACACTTGGCATCATGGTGCAATGGCGCAAGAGGGATAGCCGACTCATCAACTACCCTAGTCATCCTTGATTTCAATATCAATATCAATTCTCCCAGTCAAATTTTACCGATTTTCTTCAGATCAATCAATTTAACAGTGCACCAAATGAACTTCAAAACACATCTGTTGAGTTCAAGGACCCAAGCCTCGTTTTTTTGTTTCTGGGTTCTCCTTGGTTGTTGTTTACTTGGTCTATCCTAGTAGAGGTCTATTTTAGTGGAAATGCATGGGAAAATTCTTTGTTTTGTTATTGTGGTCCTCGGTGTCAGCGAAAGTATAATTGGGCAGAGAAACACAAGGCCCAAAGTGGAAAGTTTGAACAAGCAGATCGACACTTAAAAAAACACTTCATTTACTACATGACAAGTTGAGAAAGATCCTACACTGCCACCTCATCCTCTTCCTCAACTTCCTCGCCATGGAATGTTCAGCCGCGAACGGTGCGACGGCATGCTTGAACACAGGGTCGAAAACCCGCGTGAACCCAGAGCGAGCCCATGCATTGTTCACCATGGACTCCTCATTTTGCTCCCATGCCTGCAAGAATCATGCACATGCCTCTTCTTTGATCTCTTTCATCCCAATTTTCATGCTTCTCCCTCATGATTTCGCTTTCCTTGAGCTTGTTCTTAAGGGGGGAAGTGGATGATGCCTACATCCACTAGCTACACCTTGCCTGTGCATCCTGCCGGTATGTAGACAAAGTGCATGTACAAAATCTTGTCCTTAAACCACCGTTAGAACGACACGTTATAATGCAGACGCCAGGTGTCAAAGACGAGGAGGAGATTCGTCTCACCCTCGCGGACTCCTAGTGCGTGACACATTGTTTTGAAGTGCAGGACGACGATCTCGTGCACCCACTCCTTAGTGGTGACAGCGTTCGCCCAGTGAGAGGGCATGCCCGTCATATTCCAGCTGGCCTCGCGGAGTTTGCCGGCCTTGTCTCCACGTGGGATGCACCTGCCAGTTTTGGTGTCGAAAATTAGTTGCACTGAAAGCAACTCATTGTTCCTCTACGGTATTTTTCAGCCATGTTCATTCATTTTTCAGTTTTGATTTAAGTGACACCCATTTCACCAAAAAATTGACCCATTTTGAATTAATGAAGGGTTTGTCCAACTACCTTCATTGGGATGTGTCAAAATTTTATATTCACCCACTTACTTTGCTTGAAGGAATACAAGGACACAGAACAGCCCTCTCAACCTTGCACTTCTGTACTTTGAGTCCAAATCCAACAACTCCCGGAGGCTCCTTGATGGATGTTCCCTCCATTCACTCTGGCCATTAGCGTGGTCAGCCAACCTCCTCGCGTGTGTGCGCATGTCAACGATTTCGGAAGGCGAGCTCACGTTGAGACATTTCCTTTCTTCACTACGAAGGCTGGAGGATAGTTTACAGTCATCTCGAAATTTCACAATGAATTCATCCAAATCCAGTACAGATTTTAACGAACTCATGGGCGAACTGAACGAATATGGGTGACAGTACGGTACCTTGTGACGAAGGCCACAATTGTCTGCTTGTCCTCGAGGCCGACGATGCAAATCTCTTTGCTGTCGGTAGGTGCGTATGTGTGGCCGACGATTGGCAGCAGTTGGATGGAGGCGTGGTTGCCATCGACGACAAGGAAAGGATGACTGATGTATACCGATTGATGAAAGGTCAATATTTTTTCATCACAGTTGGCCGCCAGCTTCTGTGCAGCAATTGTTTTGCTACGCCAACTGCATCCGAGCTCTCTTCAGTCAAAATTCTATACCGTGGAGCATGCAAAAATGCGCTTTCCGAACATCTACAGCTGACCCGGTGTGTGACAAGCCAAAACTGTGTGGATTTCCTACTGGATAACTTTTGAGTTCAAGGCATGCCTTGCCCGCCCTGGAGCGTTGATGTGATCTCATTGACGATTGCAGGATGATCGGGAAGGCAGGCCCTCTTGTCCTTGCATCCTTGCTTCCCTTTTTCTCACTAATAAGACTGGATGGTACAAATGCAACCACAGCAATGACAGTAGCCTCGTATCACGTCTTTAGAATTCTCTTGCCTTATAAAAACCACTTTGACAAATTCTTCGGAGCAGGTCGATAAAAAAACACAAAAACCATCAGAGTTCCCAAAAGTGCGTCTAAGATGTTACAACGTTGCATACGCGGACGGCTGATATTTGTAAGCCCGTTAGACAGTCTGGAAGTGACAACTTCCAAACCAGTTGGCGTATCTCTCGTGCTTGTGCAAAGTTGCCAAAGTGGCACTTGATCTTGCTAATTTCAACGTTGTTCCTTCCGAAACTAGACTACAATGGCCAGAAAGTTGACATCCATGCTGTCATCTAACGGTTGCTCCTCCAAAGATGAGGACGACGAGCTATCCACGTCCGACATGTTGTCAGCATCATGGTGCTACCCGCCACCAGTCGGTGAACCAATGACAAGCAAGGGTGGGCAACAGAGTGCACCAAGCCAATCAAAACACCATGGCGCATGGAGTTCGACGTCCACCGGGGCCTTCCCCTTCTCCTTGCCAGCTGGAGGAAAGCAAGGAACACGTTCGCCATCAACATGGACCTATTCATTCTCCTCAGTAGTTGGACAAGGGTGCAAAGTAGTTGAGGTGTTGTCAGTCAAGGGAAGAGGGGTCGTTAAGGTGCTTGTAATGGGGGTGTAGTTGGTGAACAGATGAGGAGGTGCATCTCGAATCAACATCGTTGGCGGCTGCGTTTGCTGATATTCCTCTGGCATGCAATTTACCAACAGAACACGAGTAGGAATCGCTACGGGAAACTCTTAGCCTTGGACTGTCAGAGTATGTGTCCAGAGATTATGTCTTCTACCTCCTTACCTATCCCATCCACCTGTGAGTTTCAGTTTCAGTTTCATTCTTTAGTGTACCGGTGGTACACGTCTTACGGTAAACAGCTCAGAACTACATTTCATATCCATCGATTGAGACAAGGTACAAAATAATCCGCTGTCCATGGTTTTGGTCGATAGATCAGCGTTTTCCATAGTTGAAAATGACATGACAGCGGTTCCCATGTTTTTGAACGTCCGATCGAAAACGGAATTCAACTTCGCTCTCGAGGTCGGCCGTCGCTTACTCTGAGAGCGAAATCAGCGACTTTTGACACCGGCCTCACCGATGTCTGAAGTCACCATGTTGCGAGTTTTGGAGTTCCCTACCGCGAACTCCAAAACTCGGAACAGGGTGCATCGCGCAAACCCCCCCCTCCAATATCCGACAAACCCCCTAGTGACACTGGGGGGTTTGGGTTTTGTTTTCTTACTTGCCCGGGCATCTGCCGGGCCCCGCGGTAGCGGGGTCTGGCAAACTCCCTTTCTTCTATCACACGTGCGCCGCATCTCCCCCCAAACCTACAAAAAACCCCCTAGTTTAAATTGGGGGTTCGGGTTTTATTTTTTTACTTGCCCGGGCATCTGTCGGGCCCCGCGGTAGCGGGTCCCGGCAGATTCCCTTTCTTCTATCACACGTGCGCTGAATCTTGCAAACCCCCCCCAATAACAAACAAACCCCCTTATTAAACGGGGGGATTTGGGTTTTATTTGCTTACTTGCCCGGGAATCTGCCGGGCCCCGCGGTAGTGAGGCCCGGCAAATTCCCTTTCTTCTATCACACGTGCGCCGCATGTTGCAACCCCCCCCCCCCCCCCCCC